>PVLD010029494.1:0-18000 GCA_004027595.1 Dinomys branickii
TGAAACCGTATGCCTGTAATCCCAGCATTTGGGAGGCTGAGGCAGTAAGATTCCCATGAGTTCGAGGCCAGTCTGGAGTATGTAGTAAGTTCAAGGCCAACCTGAATTGCATAGTGAGTGAGACACTGTCTCAAGAAACCAAAACCAAAACTAAACAAAATAAAACAAGAAGCACATAGCCTCATCCTAATTGTGTTTTTGATATTGTTCTAATAGGAAAGGCAGAATACATGCTTAATTGTTTGCCTTTATTTCACAGGATCCTAAATTTGATTTACTAGCATGCTTTTACTTTGACTGTTTTTTGTTTCATCTGTGTTAAATATATTTAACATAATATTTACTGTCTTAACCATTTTAAGTGTACATATTTAAAATGTGTTCATCCATCTTCAGGACTTTTTTGCGAAACTGAAACTATAGTTGGGTTGGGATATAGCTCAGTGGCACAGTGTCTGCCTAGCAAACACAAGGTCTTGAGTTTAATTTTTGGTACCAAAAAAAAAAAAAGAGTGAAACTATACTCATGATAACCCCCATTTCCCTTCCTTCCTTCTTCTGTACCTTGCCAACCAACCTTTTATGTTGTTCCTCTGAATTTATTTGTTCTACATCTGTCATATGAGCAGAATCTTTAGCATTTATCCTTTATTTGGCTAGTTTCATATAGCACGGTGTTTTTACGGTTCTCCATGTAGAGGAAGTATTGGCATTTTACTCCCTTTTTTGGTGGAAAAATATTCCATTATATTTATCTCATTTTATTTATCCATTCTTTCCTTAGTGAACATTTGAGTAGTTTTCACCTTTTAGCTACTGTGGATAATATTACTATAGAACATTGGTATACACTTAATCTGTTTGAGTCTCTGCTTTTCAATTCTTTTGGGTTTTTATGTAGGAATGTAATTCCTGGATCATATGGTAAGTTTATGTTTAACATTTTAAGGTACCAACACTCTGTTTAGCATACTGGTTGCACCATTTTAAGTTCCCAGTAGTAATACACAAGGGTTCTAATTTCTTCACATCTTCTTCAGTATTTGTTATTTCTTGATTTTTATATTGACCATTCTGATTGGTGTGACATAGTATCTCATTGTGATTGTGATTTGTATTCCCTAATGATTATTATTATTATTATTTTGAGACAGCATGACTATGTAGTTCAGACTGGCCTTGAACTCACTGTGTAGCCCAGGTTGGCTTCAAACTCACAGTGATCTTTCTGCCTCAGCCTCCGAAGTGCTGGGACTACAGGCATGTGTCACTAAGGCCAGATTATCTCTAATGACTGTTGATGTAGAGAATCTTTTTTATATACTTAGTCGCCACTTGTACATCTTCTTTGGAGAATGTCTATTCAATGCCTATGTACATTTTTAAATTTGGTTGGTTGTTTTTTGTTAAATTCTTTATATATTCTGGGTGTTAGTCCTTACCAACTTTTTCGGATATATGATTTTCAAATATTTTTCCTATTCCATGAGCAGGCTGCCATTTTACTCTGTTGATCTGATAGTACCCATTGGTGTGGGAGTTTTTAATTTTAAAGAATAATTTTATTCTTTTATTGCCTCTTGGTGTCACATCCAAGAAATTGTCAAATCCAGGGTTACTAAAATTTCATCCTGTGTTTTCTTCTGAGAGTGCATAGTTTTAGCTATTGCTTTTATGTCACCAATTCACCTTGAATTAGTTATTGTATATGGTATAAAATAAGGATCCAACTTCACGCTTGCACATGAATATCAATTTTTTCCTGCTTGTTGAAAAGGCAACCTTTTCCCCATTGAATGGAGTTGGTACCCTGGTCAAAAATCATTGTATCTCATACACAGGTGTTTATTTTTGGCCTCCTATTCCATTGTTCTGTTTCTGTCTGTATTTGTAGTACCATACTAATTGCTGTAATTTGGTACGTTAAGAAGCTTTAGGATCATTTGTATATCTTCAGCTCCATAGATTTGCAATAAGCTATTTCTCTAAGAGGTTCATTAAACTTTGTGTGTGTGTGTGTGTGTGTGTGTGTGTGTGTGTTGGGAGTTAGGGAATATTTTTTATTTGTTTTGGTACTGGAAATGGCACCCAAGTACTTGTACATGTGCTCTGTCACTGAACTAAACTGCCAACTCCTTGGGAATGATTTAAAAATAATTAAGCGTATAGAGATTTTTATTGCTAATGAGTTGGTCATTGTGTTTAGGCCTTTTAAGTGTGTAGAGAGAAAATAACTAGGTCTGTATCTTAAGGCAAGATATATCTAATGATGTGTAGAGGTGATAGACTTGTGAGCTCATACTGATATTTCCAGTTCAAATTCAGGCCTATTGTGTAATGTCTGTATCTCTCTTCTATGTGGAGGACCCTTGTTCCCAAGGATCTCAGTTATGATATAATTAGATTATTTCACGATGCTCATTTGCTTTATTCACAGTATAGATACAGTGCTATACTAGCTTTCTTTCAGCCTGGCGATCCCTGTTCTTTCTTCTCTTTAAAAAATGAGTGTGTTCTACCTAATACACTACAGAGTCGTGTAGCTCCTACCTACAGAGCATGTATGTTCCACGTTATACTGTCTTACCTTTATCAACCTAATTCCATCCTAGTTCTAGAATGAATGTATACGCTTTTGCTCAAGTTTTTGTACTGATGTCTCTGGTCAGTTGGCTCCTTTCTCTTTCTTTACACATACCTGCTTCCCCCCTTGTCCCCTTCTCTTTCCCTCTTCCCATCTTCCTCTATTCTTTCTCCCTGACCTTCCTTCCTCCTTCCCTTTTGTCCTGTCTTTGGTGCTGGGGCTTGAGTCCAGGACCTTCACACTGAGCTATACCTAAAGCCCATTTTAATTTTTAGATAGGGTCTTGCTAGTCAGTAACTTGTTTGGGCTAGGTTTGAACTCACAATTCTTCTGCCTCAGCCTCCTAGAGTGCAATTAGAGGAATGCAGTATTACATCCAGCTCACTTGGCTTTTCTGATGTTGCTTACTGGTAGATTCCTCAGGATTCATGGAAACAGTATTTCTTCAGCTTTTGTATATTTATGTACTAGTTTCTATGTGCCCTTTGAACTCAATTCTGCATATAAAACCTTGGTTAATATTTCTTTCCTTGACTATCTTAAACATATTTAAGCTTCTTTCAGCATAAAGTCTTCCTGCAGATAATGTAAGTGGTAGTAATCTCATTTTTCTCCTTTGAATGTTTGGTGTACTTTTTTTTTGGTGGGGCTAGGGATTCAACCAAGGGCCTTACACATTGGTGGGCAAGTCCTTTATCTCTGACCTTGTATCCCTAGCTCTATTGCCTTTTTTGTCTAGAGACCTAAAGAATGTTTTTAATAAAGTCATAATTTTCTACACTGTAGCTTGGTAGTACTTGTTCTGGGTTAATATTTTCAGGTGTACAGTAGATCCTTTTGTGAAAGTTTTTTTTATTGGTACATTTTAGATATAAATAATGATAACATTTATCATAGGGGAGTATGTCCTTTTAATGTAGAGTTCCAAATCTTTTTTATTTCAAGGTAATTTTCTTACATTACAGTTTATTATTTTCTCTTTTTTCATCTCCTGTGATTCATATTATCTTTGTGTATCTGCATTATCCTAGTCCCTTGACTTTGTCTTTTTTTTCCTTTTTGTTATTTTTAAATGCCTTATATCATGCTCTTCATGCATTTAGACTTGTTTAGAATAGTATGGTCTCACTGTCTAGTTCATTCAGGCTGGCGTGGAACTTGCTGTGATCCTCCTGCCTTAGCTTCCCAAGTACTGGGATTACAGGCGTGCACCACCAGGCCCAGCTAGGAATAGATGATATGTATTGAGGCAGAGTGTTGAGATAGTCTTACTATGTATTTCAGGCTGACCTTGCACTCACGAGGCTGGCTTCAAAGTCATGACAAACCTCCTGCCTCAGTCTCCTAAGTGCTCGGATTACAGGTGTGTGCCACCAGGCCTAGCAATAATGGTAATTTTTAAAAAAATACTATCTTTTTAATATTGTTACATACTACAACATTACAAATGAACTAAGTTCTTTGGGATCTGTGTTAAAATGACCCATTGAGTGTGGTGGAAAGATGGATGAGATTGATTATAAGTTGATAATTATTGAATTTGGGTGATGGCAACATTGGGGTTTATTATACTTTTTTTTTGTCTTTTTCAGACAGGGTCTCGCTGTGTAGTTCAGACTGGCCTTGAGTTCACTTTGTAGCCCAGGTTGGTCTCGAACGTGCAATGATCCTCCTGCCTCAGCCTCCCGAGTGCTGGGATTACAGGCATGTGCCAGCACGCCCAGCTATTATACTATTATATATTATTTTTTGTACTTTTAGTAATAACTTACCAAAAATAGGACATACTGAAAAATTTTAATGTTCCTTAGTTTTTCCCATCTTTTTCATAATTATTTGTATGCCACACATAGAAAAAGACATCTTAATATTGATGTTACATAAATAGTACTGATACATATACCAATGTTTGTCATTAGATCCCTTTTCTTTTCCTCCCTCATACTTACTTTTGTAAAAATGCCTCTCCTTGAACTTGTAGATTCAGTTGTATCTGAGTTACATAACATTTGCCTCAAGTTTATCTTTCTTATGCAGCATAGTACCACTTGTGCATAAATACCACATTTTCCTTATCCATTTTTGTGCTGATGGACATACAGGCTGTTTCCAAGATCTAGCTATTATAAATTGTACTGCTCTAAAAATGGGCAAGCATGTGTCTTTGTAATAGGATGGTTTTAACTCTTTTGGGAAGATAACCTAGAAGGATGATAGCTGGGTCAAATGGAATTTTTAGTTTTTTGAGGAATCACCACACTGATTTCTGCATTGCTTGTACTAGTTTGCTTTCCCACCAGTAACATAGGAGAGTTCCTTTTTGCATACCTTCAGCAGCATTTGCTATTATTAGATTTTTGGATGATGCCATTCTTTGTGGGATAAGATGGTATCGCAGTATAGTTTTAATTTGCATTTTTCTACTGGTGAACGATGATATGCAGTCTTTCATGTATTTATTTGTCCTTCTTCTAAGAAGTGTTTATTCATTTTGATTGCCTATATTTTGATTCGGTCTGTTATTTTGAAAAGTCTATTTTGAGTTCTTTATATATTCTTCCCTATTATTATTAATAAAACTCCATTCTTTTTCCCAACTTAATCAATTTTTCTTCTCTTTCTGGCCCCAGAATCCCATCCAAGATGCTCTATTTGGTCATCATATCTTCACCTGCTCTGGTCTGTGATAATTTCTGATTTTCTTGTTTTTGAAGTTATTGATGGGTTTGAGTAATGGTAGGCATTAATCAGACCATCACTGAATTTGGGTTTTTCTGATGTGTTCTTCATAGTTTTTGTAAGGGAAATGACAGAGGTAGAGAGTTATTCTTATCATAATCAGGAGTGCATGGATTGGGAATGTGGCACAGTGGTAGAGAGTACATAACTGTCAACAGGATTTAGACTGCTGATGTTGACCTAGACCACTTGGCCAAGTTCATCTTCCATTATAAAGTTACCCTCCCCTGCTTTTATATATGTACATGTAGTGGTTTTAGAATGGTTAATCTAGCCAGGTATGGTGGTGCATGTGTATAATCCCAGTGCTTGGGAGGCTGAGGCAGGAGAATTTCTGTGAGTTCAAGACCACCTAGGGCTACATAAGGAAGTATAAGGGAGTTCAAGGCCAGGCTGCACTACATAGCAAAACCCTGACTCAAAAAAAAAAAAAAAAGTTAATCTGTACCCGCTTAAAAACCTAGCAACTAGAATTAAGTGCTTGTCTATAGTCTAAGTTTTCATCAATGGTCTACAAATACTACCATCTTTTTCCTCACTGGTCTTTACAGTATTTTCTCTTGATATTGAAATTATTTGTCAGTTTTTTTTTAAATTGAGGCAGTGTGATGTATTTGCCAGCTTCTCAGAAACAACTGGCAAGTATGTAAATGTTAACTTACATTTCCTAAAGGCAATAATCAGCTGGAATTTGAGATAGTTCTTCTAATTCAGTATAGTCTTCTCCCATTCTGCTTTACTTCTTTCATTACTTGCCTTAGCCTTAAGGCATTTGAGTTTGCAACTCTCAACGCACATGGAGCAGGGAGGCTGAGGTGAGATGAATTATGGAAGCTCTGTGTGACCCCTGGTGAACTGACTTCCCCAGTACCATTGGTGGTCCACTAGCTGCCAGCAGTCTTCCCTGGGTTTGTACTTACTTTTTGAACTCTTAAAAATAAATCAGAAAAGAAAACAACAAAAACACCTGTCTCCTCTTATTCTCTGTGTTGTAGTAGCCAGCAGCATTGTGCATGTTGCAGTTTACTGCTCTTGGTTGTGCATGACCTTTGCTGGTGTTTAGTTGGAATCCCCAGAACACTGATGACTTGGGCCTAGGAATGAATGCATCTTTTTAGCACTTGAGAGCCTCTCTTTTCTTTCACATTCTTCCTCCCCACCAAATTCATCCTTTCGTTCAATGAAATATCTCCCACCACTTCTGGGTTTTTGGCAGTCCTGCCTGAGCCTTCTGTATACTTCTTTATATACTCTTGATGTTAGCTCTCTGTCTGTGGAATAGCTGACAAATTTTTTCCCATTGTGTGGACTGTCTCTTCACTCTGTTGAATGTTTCCTTTTCTGTGCAGATGTTTTTAAATTTGATATGCTCCCATTTATTGATTTTTGTTATTATTTCTTATGCCATTGAGGTTCTGTTTAGAAAATCCTTGCTTACACCTGTGTCTGCAAGAGTTGTACATATTTTATCTTCCAGAAGATTGATTCCGTTTTCACATTTACATATTGATCCATTTTTATTTTAGCTTAGTGTATGGTGAGATATACGAGTCTAGACTTAGTTTTCTGCATGTGGATATCCAGTTTTCACAACACCATTTATTAAAGATGCTGTCTTTCCTGCAGCTTATGCTTTTGGCTTCTTCGTCAAAGATCAAATAGCTGTATGTGCCTGGGGTTATTTGTGTTTCTTATATCCTGCTCCATTGAGTCTCATGCCTGTTTTTGTTTTGCTGCCATACTATTTTAATCACTGTAGTTTTACAATATAACTTCAAGTCTGTGATTGTGATGTTACCAGCTTTACTTTTGTTACCTGCAATTACTTTTGTTATTCAGAGTCTCTTATGATTCCATACAAATTTTTGGATTGTTTTCTCTAACTTTGTGTGAAATGCCATTGGTATTTTGATTGGGATTGCATTAAATTTGTATATCAGTTTTAGAAGTATAGTCACTTGATTATATTGGTTCTGCCTATCCAAGGGATTATCTTTCCATTTTCTGATTCCTTCCTTGATTTCCTTTTTCAGATTGATATAATTTTTGTTTCATAGGTATTTCACTTCATTAGTTAGGTAAATACTTAAGTATTAAATTTTTTAGGGTGCTATTGTGAGTGGCATTCTTTTCATAATTGCTTTTACCACAAGATCATTATTAGTGTATAGGAATACTGAGTTTGGTTATTCATTCTAGGAGTCTTTTTGTGGAGTTTTTGGGTCTTCTATGTGAAGGATCATGTCATCTGCAAATAATGATACTTTGACTTCATTCTTTCCTACACATATCCCTTTTATTTCTCTTACTTAATTGCTCTTGCTAATGTTTTGAGGACTATGTTGAACAGGACTGATGATAATGTACATCCTTGTCTTGTTTCTGATTGTAAGAGGGAAGGATTTCAATTTTTCACAGTTTAATATGATGTTATCAGTAGGTTGATAACAAATAGCTTTTATCATGTTGAGATAAAGACTTTTTGTACCCATTTTCTTTAGTACATGGGTCTTTTCTTGAAATCATGATGTTAGATATTGTTAAAGACTTTTTCCATATTGTCTTAGTTACTTTTATTGTTGCTGAGACAAAATACCTGACACCCAGAATTAAGGAAGGGAAGGTTATTTTGGCTCACAGTTTGTGGAGGTTTCAGTCCATACTTGGCTGGCTTCAAGGCAGAGTGGTGCATGGCAGCGGGCAACAGTTTTTGGCAGCAGAAGATAGCAATAGCAAGAACAAAAGGGAGGAGTGGGCAAGTAGAGCAAGTTTCTTTCCCTTCTTTATATTATATGCAAACCACCCACCCCAGGGCGGGTGTAGCACTCACACCTATAATCCCATCATTAGATCATGGATCAGTCATAAACCCTAAAAGCCCACCCCATGACAGCATGAGGCTTTGAGGGAACATCCAGACATAAACCATAACATGCATATATCATGTGGGTTTTTTGTCCTTGCTTCTGTTTATATGATGAATTACATATATTGATTCATGCGTGTTGAACCATCCTTGTTTCCCTGAGATGATGCCTCTTTGGTCATGGTATATGATCTTTGATGCATTCTGTTTACCAGTATTTTGTTGAAGATTTTCGCGTCTCTGTTTGTTAGAGAAATTGGACTATAATTCTCTAATTTTTGGTTGGATCTTTTGTGGTTTTGTGGTCAGGATAATGTTAGCTTTCAAGAACGATTTTGGACGTACTCTCTCTCTCTCCCAATTTCATTAAAATGTTAGAGGAGTATTGATGTTAGTTTCCTTGAAATTCTTGTAGAAATTGGCTGTGAATCTTGCAGATTCCGGACTTTCCTTAGTTGGTAGTTTTTTGTTTGTTTTGTTTCTGCTTCAGTTAATTCCCTGTTATTAGATGGTTCAAGATTTTAAAATCTTGGTTCAGTTTTGGCAAGTCGTGTGTGTCGAGGAAGCGCTCCATTTATTCTGGTTTCCCAATTGTTTGGCGTATGTGTTTGTGAAGTAGCTGCTAATAATTTTCTGGGTTTCAGCAGTGTCCATTGTGATTTCATCTTATTTCCAGTTGCATTGATTTGCATCTTTTCCTTTTTTTAAAAGTAAGATTGGCTAAAGGTCTGTTTTGTTTATTCTTTCAAAGAGCCAGTTCTTTGATTCACTGATTATTTTTATTTCTTTTTGGCCTCCATTTCATTAATTTTTGCTCTGATCTTTGTCATTTACTTCCTTGTATAAGTTTAGATTGAGTTTAGATTGTTCTATTTTCCTGATGTGGACATTTACTGCTGTAGGATGGTCCACTCAGGCTCGCCTTGAACACACTGTAACCCCAGCTGGCCTCAGACTCACAGTGATTCTACTGTCTTGGCTTCCTGCATGCTGGGTTTACAGGCATGTGCCACCATCCTTGGCTCAGACTGTTTTCATTGTGTCCATAAGTTCTGGTGTATTATACTGGCATTATCATTTAATTCTGGGAACGATTATATTTCTTCCTTAATTTCTTCTGTGACCCATTGATTTGAATAGAGTATATTGTTTAATTTCTATATGTTTGCATAGCTACGTTCTTTTGCTGTTGATTTCTAGTTTCATTGCATTGTGATGTGATAATGTGCATGGTAAAATTTTGATATTTTAGCATTCACTTAGGCATGCTTTATTAGCTAGCACATGGTATACTTTGGAGAAAGTATCATGTGTGGTCCAAAGGAATGTGAATTCTTTTGGGGTTGGGTAAAACACTGTATACTAAATACCTGACTTACAAACGAGATCTGTTCCTGAACATTCATAAAATGGATTCATTTGTAAGTCTTAACAAAGTGAATATTATACACCTTTGACACAAACACACAATGTGAACCAGTGAAAATCAAATATGAGTTCCATTTGTGTCTGTGAAAGTTTACAACTCAAATGTTTGTAAATCACGGATTTATATATATGTCTTGGTTACTTTTTTCTCATTGGTGAGACAAAATCCCCAACACCCAAAATTAAGGAAGGAAAGGTTTATTTAGCTTACAGTTTGTGGAGGTTTCAGTCCATACTTGGCTGCCTCTGAGGCTCAGTGGCATATGGCAGAGGGCAACAGTTCATCGGGGCAGAACACAGCCAAATAAGTGCAAAAGGGAGGAATGGTGGCAAGTAGCCTCTTTCTCTTTCTTACATATACAAACTATCTGCCCTAGGGCAGGTATAGATTGCACACCCATAATCCCAGCATTGGATCATGGATCAGTCATAAACTCTAAAAGTCCGCCCCATAACTATATGAGGACTTGGGGGGACATGCAGACACAAACCATATTTTTTTTTTTGTCTTTTTAGAGACAAGGTTTTGTTATACAGTTCGGGTGGGCCTTGTTATAGAGTTCAGGTGGGTCAGTTATACAGTTCAGGTGGGCCTTGTTATAGAGTTCAGGTGGGTCAGTTAAACAGTTCAGGTTGGCCTTGAATTCAGTTTGTATCCCAGTTTGTATCCCAGTCTGGCCTCAAACTCGTATCAGTCCTTCTGCCTCAGTCTCTCAAGTACTGGGATTACAGGCATACACTACCATGCCTGGCCTGTTATATGTTTTTAAAGTTTGCCAGGTACCCCACTGAAGTGTATTTCCTCCATTGGTACCCTTTCAGACCTATCTGCTAAGTAGCTTATAATTTCTTCCTCATCCATGCCCCCTGAACCAGTTTTAGGGAGTTGGGAGTTTTTGGAGGACTTGTCTTTTCATGTTTCTGGTTTTTTTGCAAATTCTTTGGCCCAGTGCTGCATTCTTCAGGAGTGAGTCATAGTGTTTCTGACCCCTAGGCAATCCAGATACTGGCAGAGAGAAAACCAATTGCCAGCGACTATGATGTTACCTTGGCTAGAGTAGGAAACAGTGGCATCAAATTTCAACTGGATGTTGACAAATCCAAGGAACCATTCATGAACATCCCTTAACCAAAACAAAGAGGACTATTATTTATGTGAAGGCAGGGGGCTACCCTTATATTGGGTGACAATAATTCAGACCACTAATTTTGACTGAATGTGGGCAGCAGTGCCAGAGGGTAAATATACTAGACTAAATGCCCTCTTCTTCTGGACTGTCCCCTCTGATTATTACTCTTATCTTACTCAACTTTGCCTCCCACAACACAATTCAGACCTGCTGATCTTCCTGGTCTGAGCCTGGACCTCCCAGGAGACCCCTATTTAGCTCTCACCCGTTCTAAGCCTATCTCTCAAGGCTATTTCTCTCCCAGTCTCTGTAGCAGGGAGGGTATCATTTCAGTCCTGAAGTGAAACTGTCCTCCTGGATGTTGGTGAGAGCCATAGGTTGGTTGTTATGTATGTTGCTCTGTGCTGTGGAGAGTCCAGGGACTGTAGGGAGGGCACATGTTTCCAGTCTTCCTGTTTTGGACCAGGGCCAGACAGGTATTGGTGTTAGCTGGGGCGGGTCACATGGTTCCTGGGTCTTCCTGGCTCAGCAAGAGACCCATTGGTCCTGTGTTTTTAGATACTGTTTAATTCTGCCTGTTTTAATGAAGGGCTTCATGTCAATTTGCATATTATTCATTCATTCATTTATTACTAATTCGTGTGTGTGTGTGTGTGTGTGTGTGTGTGTGAAGTGTCAATTGAACCCATAGAGTGTTTCATAAGCAAAATCTGTTTATCCCTTTTCTTTGTATATCCTGTATTCCCTGGATATATTTTGATAGTCTTCCAAGATGCAATTTTAACATTTTATTGGCAGTGATACTAGCAACTACCTCTTGATGAGGTAGAAGTAACTCAGTAACATAATGAAGACCATTGACTGGCTTGATGTTTAGAGATGTTAATTTTTGCCTTTAATGTTAGTAGATTATTATCATTTGATCATACATTTAGAACATACATGATTCTATCACAGTTTTGAGTAGCAATAAAAATATATTTGTTATTATACTATATACTATAAACTATATACTATAATGTAAACATAACATTTATATAATATAAATATATATTTATTTTTATATTATGCTTATATACTATACACTTATATAAATATTCACATATACTGTAAATATATATTTCTATATAAAATAAATATTATATATTTATATTTATACTGTATTTTATCTGACAGATAGCCGCTGATGAAGCTCCTCCAGAAGGATGTAATTCATTCTCAGGGCATGGAGAGAAGACTTGTAATTTTGATGTCCTGGAGACTCTTCTAATAACAGCATCTGGAAGGTAGATTGTGTGTTTCTTCATTTAAATGCCATGGTCAGGCGTGGTGGTACATACCTGTAATCTCAGCACACAAAGCCTGAGGCAGGAGGATTGCTGTGAGTTTGAGGCCAGCCTGGGCTACAAAGTGAGTTCAAGGTCAGCCTGAACTGCATAGTGAAACTGTGCCTCAAAAAGATGCACACCCCCCCCTAAGAAAAATGCCGACTATCTCCTTGCCCTTTTTCTGTAGTAAGTCTACTGTCTGGCTTTTCTTATCTGTTAGGTGCAGTAGTTTAGAGTATGGATTCTGGATTCAGAGTGAATAGATACGCATCTGACCTCCATCACTTAAAATAGTTTTTTGAAATGGAATAAACTACTTTCTTTCCTTTTCTCTCAAATGGAGATAGTAAGAGTATTTGATATTCCATTAATGTAGTAATGACTTTATCTGTGAGATTAAGTCTGCTTTGTTATTAATTTAGCAAGGAATGCTGTGTGTATGAAAGCCAGTGCCTGAAATAATGATCTTAATGATAATATTCTCTCAGAATATTAATAGATTCAAAGAAGCCAATTTGAATAGTAATTGTAAGTTGGTTCAAATATAAAATTGGTATTTTATGAGTTAGGTGCTTTTGCCTTAAGAGCTGTACATTTCCTGTGGTGGATAGCTGTGATAAGTGTCTTTTGGCTATAGCAGCAGCGCCTTTGTGTCCCCTCTAAAGCTGCTATAAATATGATGCGGCATAGATATGAGAAATGCTAATGGAACATTAGCTGCCTAGTATGTGTCCTCTGCTCCTCAAATGGCATTAGTGCCCCTTTCCTCAGGCTGACAACTAGTAGACACAGTGTATGTGCCAGTCAGCAGTGAACATTTGAGAATAGTGCTGTGCTCAAACAGTGCTCTCTTGAGGGGAGGAGGAGTGATGACTTTGTAATTCTTTAAAACTTTATTATAACCACAACATGGGTCATCATAAAGAAAAAAGCGCTGGTATCATCTTTCTGAGAGATAGCAACTCCTTTTTAATATATTGGCATTTATCCTGTTAGTTTGTTCTTGGCTTTAAATTCACAAGTAGGTAGGTTTATTTTTGCAAGAGGCAACATTTCATTTAGCGCACGAAGCTGCACCTCAGTATTTTTAACACGTGCATAGGAACCTATGTAAGAATAATGTACTGGTGGCTCTTTAGGTCCTTTCAATCCTTTTGCTTTTTTTTATTTTTTGCTATTTTAAGGCTATAATGGACATCTTGGCCATCTGTCAAATAGTTTATCTTAGTAGTGGTTGGTAGGTCACATATCAAGATCTGTTAAAATCTTTTTTTGGGGGGGGGCGTACCGGGAATTGAACTCAGGTCCTTGCACTGTGCCACTGAGCTATATCCCTGGCCCGAGTCATTAAAATTTTGATGTCACCCCAGAGAAGGTTGTTTTTTGTTTGTTTTTTGAAAAGTTTAAAAATGTATGAGAAAAACTGAAATGTTACAACAGCTATTGAGCACATCATAACAGTAAAAAGGTAAAGCCGGGCATGGTGGTACACGCCTGTAATCCTAGCATACAGGAGGCTGAGGCAGGAGGATTATTGCCAAAGCTACAAGTGAGTAAAAGGCCCGTCTAAACTGCATAGTGAGACGCAGTCTCAAAAGAGACATAAAACAAATAAATAAAAAAGTAGTAAAAATGGTAGAAGAGAGAGAGAGACCTATTTGCAAGTGGTAATTTATATGCTGAAAGTCATCCTGTGCTCTGTTCATTATTTGTACTTATGATTCAGATAAAAGAATAATCATATTTTACATGGTTAAAAAATACTATAGGTTTAGTACTGTGAGATTTGGATGTGTATTCTTTTTTGCCTTGGTTTTTCTTTTACTAGGAATTAGTAACAATTGTTGGTACAAGTCTGCATTTTATAGTCAGTATTTATGTGGCGTACTTTTAGTTTTTATAGTCATGAATAAGACTCACATAACAGTATGAGTGAAAACTAAGACTGTCATGCACTTTATATTAAGATACTTGTAATCCAAAATTCTCATAGCTATACTTGACATTTTGTCCGATTTTTTTAGTATTTAAATTTTCTTATGTTGAAAGTTTACAAATTGTAATATTTGTTTCCAGACCTAAACCTTTATTATTCAAAGGAGATCACAGATATCCCTCATCTAACCCTGAAAGCGCAGTGGTGATTTTCTACTCCGAGATAGGCCTTCAAGAATTTTCCAGTTTCCACCACCAACTTGTATCAAAGCAATGCAGGCAAAATCAACTATGTATTTAGACAGTATATATCTGTAAGTATTGACTTATTTTACAACTCTTTAGAATATTAATTTGCCCAGCATGACCTTAGAACATCAGCTAATAATTTCCCTGTGTTTGAAATAATTTGGTTATTTGAACTACTTTTTGCAGAAGTTTAGTACTTTTCATTAGATCTAAAATGCTACTACCTTGCTTGCCTTTCTGAAGAAATGTGAATTTCACTTGAGAAGTGACCTAATTTTCTTGGGGCTGGTGGCACATGCCTGTAATCCCAGCACATGGGAGGCTGAGGCTAGAGATCACCTTGAGTTTGAGGCCTACCTGGGCTACATAGTGAGTTCAAGGCCAACCTGAACTACATAGTGAGGCCATGTCCCCCCCGCCCTCAAGGCCTAGTTTTATTTATTTATTTATTTATTTATTTAGGTGTTTTTGAGAGAGGGTCTCGCTATACAATTTGGGTTGGCCTTAAGTTCACTTTGTAGCCCAGGCTGGTCTCTAACTCACAATGATCCTCCTACTTTAGCCTCCCAAGTACTGGGATTATAGTCATGCACCACCATGCCCAGCTTGTCCCTATATCTTTTTTTTTTAAATTTTATTTCAAAATGAACTATATATATATAAAGTCTCTTCTAAATTTAATGTTAGTCATGATAATAT
Source organism: Dinomys branickii (assembly GCA_004027595.1). Taxonomy (NCBI): domain Eukaryota; kingdom Metazoa; phylum Chordata; class Mammalia; order Rodentia; family Dinomyidae; genus Dinomys; species Dinomys branickii. The sequence goes on from PVLD010029494.1 coordinate 14,959, forward strand.
GAAATTGATGCTTGAATTCAGTTTCTTTTCAACCTTTTTTGTTTTTTCCTTCTTTGTTTTTGGCACCCATTCCTTTGATGTCATTTCTAAAAAGAGGTAAAATCAGGCAGAGTTGATTTAGAATTAAACTTGTCATACTTAGCATTTAAAACATTTATATATATAGATTATTAGCCTTTAAATGTATCATAGTAAGTTCAGTAAATAGGTGCTTAAACTATACAAGTCAAAAAATTTAAACAGCAATTTCAATGAGCAGAAATTTTCAAAGTCCAGTTTTTCAAAATACGTTTTTCCCCTCAGCCCTCCAGGCCTATTGCTAGTATTAAAGGTTAAAATTTAAGGGCCATCACCGTTTAGGATGGTGGTGAGACTATGACATAATTTAGCCTCATCCCAACAAAGCAGTTCAGTTTGCTTTGTATGATTTCAAATTTGCTCTGTACGATCTGCACCTTGTTTTTCTCATTCTGAATGTCTTCATATGGTTTGCAATCTTTACACTTTCAGCCATCCATTCTGAAAAGTGTTAATTTTGCTTCTACCTGAGAATTCTCATTTCCATAGTTGGGACAGGATACAAAATGTAAACAAAACTAGAATTTTTTTGGAGAGAAAAACTTTGAATTGATATTTAAAAAAATAGAATGAATATTTTAATTGTAGGTAAGTGCTATCATTATTCTTGGTGTTTAATAAATTTCGTTGTATACATAGTATCTGTAAAACATGATGTTTTGATTGCAAAACCCCAAATGATATCTGCTAGATGCAGCACTGACAAGCCGTGTTGAGTACTTTGTGATCTGCAACAAGTTAGGTGATGATGACAAAATAATTGCTGTACTTGCAGAATCCCAGGAAGGAGCCAGTTCACCTCTCTGACTGTGGTGTGGAATTGGCCATTAAAAGCACTGAGTACAAGGCCAAGGACAATACTCAGGTCAAAGGTGAATTTGTAAAAATAAGACCAATGAGTTAAGGGGAGTTTGTTTCCATAGTGGAAAAGAATAGATTTAGGAGAATGATGAGCCTGTGCTTGAATCTTACTCTATTTTGTTTTCTGAACTTGGAAAAATTTACTATGGGTTCTAACACTGTAGGGTTTTTTTGTTTGTTTTTGTAATTTGTTCTCTTTTCCACTTATTTATTTTTTAATCAGATTTTATTGGTACATTTTAGATACATATAATGATCACATTCATCATAGAGAATTTGTGCCTATGCATGATAACTTTTTTCCCATTTTCCTACCACCCTTTAACCTGTCATCTCCCCTCCCCATTTACAAAAGCTTTGTTTCCATGTTTTCCTTCTTTTCTCATGTTTTTAATTTTTTATTTTTCTCTTCTTTCCTTTTCCCCTCTGCTTTCCCTTGTTCCCCTTCCTATTGAACATTTTCTTCCTATTTCACAATACCTATTACACATTTTGGTCCTTATTTACACTTTTGGTTTCTCACACCAGAGAAAACATACGGTGTTTACACATGCATGTCCAATTACCATGAAGTTTTTAAATCATTATATCAGTTGAGCTTTATATGCTTTTATATTTCTTCCTTTTAAACTCATTTTAAACATAAAAACAATCAGTTTGGGTAATGAGACAAATGGATAATAAGCTAGTAGTATCCATCATCTTTTCTTCCCCAGTTAGTTACACTTAGGATTAAGTTGCCTAATGGCATAGTCTTAAGAATCTTGTGTTTGAAAAATCCTTTTTGCATAATATTAAAAACTATTAATTGTGAAAATTTTAGCTTGTAAAATTTTCTAAAGTTTAAGCGAAAAATACATTCTTGCTGAGCATACTATAATCCCAGCACTCTGGGAGTTTGGGGAAGTAGGATTGCAAGTTTGAACCCAGCCTGGGCAATTTAGTGATTTAGTGAGGACTTGTTTCAAAATGAACAATAAGGGCTGGGGATATAGCTCAGTGGAATAAGTGCTTGCCTAGCAAGTACAGGGTCCTGAGTTCGATCCCCAGTACCGCCAAAAAAAAAAAAAAAAAAAAACAAAGTTCAAAATGAACAATAAAAAGGGCCAGGGATGTTAGATGAACATTAAGTCTCTGTGTTTAATAACTACTACCATTAAAACAAACAAATAAAAACAATAAAATCTCTTCTTGTACAGGAACACAAGCAATATTAAAACACATTTACTTTATTTAAAGATCTATTGCAAAATGTTAAATAAATGGCATTAAAATTTCATGTGTTTCTGACTTTTTTATATTATTCAAATGTTATGACGTTAAAACATTTTCATTTCTAATGGGACCCATTAGACATGTATTTTTACTATGTTTTTATAGGAGCGGCGGTAAATACTGCAGTCATTGGTGAAAATGATCCAATCGATAAAGTTCAGGGATTCCTCTTTCGAAGGTTAATGTATGTATGTCATGGTATATTCTATTCATTTTGGAAGATGCCCCTTAATCTCCAGGCCTCCTTGCTTTCCTAGCATTATCTTCCCCATTACTGTTATGGATCTAATGGCATTTATACATGTAAATCTAACGTGGCAAAATACTTTTTATTGTAAAGTTTGTATTTTCAGTCATTCTAAGAACATGTTCTTTTCCTCATGCTTGCTTTGTTTGTGTTGTTTTTGTAGTGCTGGGGAGGTAACTCAGGGCCTTGTACATGCTAGACGGGTATGGTACCAATGAGTTGCATCCCCAGCCCTGAGCACATGACATTGTGTCTTGCCTGTGGCCTAAACTCATTACATTTTTCTTTCAATTGATGTCATAAAGTTGGATTTTGGTTTTCCTTTTTGATTGAATAATAGGATAAATCAACTTCTTTCCCTTAATTTTTTTCTCAGGCGAAAGAAGAGATTTTCAATTAGAGTAGTCCTGTTTATTTGTTTTGTCTATGAGCTTTTCTTTTTGGGGCAGGTTGGTACAGGGAAATGAACTCAGGACCTTGCATTTGCCAGGCAAGCGCTATGCTGTGGAGCTATATCCCTGGCCCTATTCTGAAAAAAATGCAAAGTACATAGCAGAAGTCTTAGGGTTCGGGTTCGGGTT
>PVLD010029495.1:0-18000 GCA_004027595.1 Dinomys branickii
TGTTGTTGTTATTGTTGTTGTTTACCTGTTTTGTTTTTTGTCTTTGGATTTTTGGTTTTTGTGTTTTTTCTGTTGTTGAGAGGATTAATTGTCTGACTAATTTTGCATGTCTGTATATGGGTTCATATATTTACACTTCGAAGATATCAATGGATAAAGCAATAACCACTGTTGAGACCAGGTCACCTTGTCTATAGATCAGTTGTCATTGTGCTATTTTTTATGCTAATTGGTGTCTGTTTGTTAATATGTTTTTGTACTTTTATTTTTGAAAAATAAATGAATAAATAAAGGAATTAATTGTGACAGAGAGATCAGAGGATAAAGGCCTTCCAGAGATGAAAACTATGCACAAGAGCCAGAAGCATCTAAATGATCTGAATTTTTTGGAGGTTTCTATGATAATGTTGATGACTGTACAAATCTCTCCTTGCTTTTCTCAGAAATGCTCAACTGAGCATTCCAAATGCATAATTTGTAAAGACTATGATGATGTAAACAGAAAAATTTGTCATTTCCATTTCATTGGAAAAGTCCTCTGAATTCCTTAGCCAGATAGTCTCCCTAATCTTCCTATTCAACAGCTCAACTGAGCAGCTCTGGGATAGATAACAACTCCAGAGGCAATCTCAGAACTTCTGGAGGGAGGCGCCCCTCAAATGAATGAGCCTGTAGTTCAGCGTTATTAGTTTGATGCCCAGATGTGTATCATATTTGCAAGAAGCAGTTTACAATCTGTTCATCTTGACAAATATAGCACGAGGGGATTTAAATCCCTGCATCTGCAATTTCTGTCTCTCCCTCTTCAAATTTATGGGGAAATTGCAGACACAAATAACGTGTCAGGGTTGAATGAACTGAGGTCTCCGCTCCATTTCACTGAAAGGTTGATCAGTGGAAAGCAGAGGAAAGTCCCAGCAGATAGCAAATGTGAGTCTCTTAACTTCCCAGAACCACAGTGTGGGCTTGTAATTTCCTTGGCAGTGCCCATACTTTTTCACACAGGGTAGTGAGGTGTTAAAGCCCTTTGGCCATTTTGTGCATTTTTAAATATTTCTTCAATGAGTTCTAAAGGGTCAGCACTACTTGCACATTTTCTCCCAATGTAAAGCTATCTATAGTGGATGACATGTTTCTAGCTGGCTTGATAGTGGTGTGATTGATTATCAGGGAGGTTTTGGTTTACTCTGCTGCCCCTGAGAACATACTGGGGCCATTCACATGGGACATGGATGTTACAAGTCAGTGCGTGCATCTCACATATTTCTTTCTTTTAAACCCGCTTGCATCCTGGCAAAGAACATAGAGCGAAGACTCACATTTACTCAAGGCAAGCGATGCGCAAAATAACATGCTTGCTCCTGAATGGTACCCAGGCTGCCACTCGGCTGGTCGTCTCCAGCTGGTTTTGCTACAAAGGCAGCAGTTGGTCAGTGACTGCCGGGGCATCAGTATCAAGCACGAACATACATCAAATGGTCTGAAATTAGCCGGCTTCGAGGATGAAAGGCTCATTAGCTTTTAAAAGCAGAAATAAAATCCCCACATACTGCATCCAAATGGTGCCTTTTTGCTTTTTAAGGTAGTCACATTTTTTCATGCCAGCGCTGAAACTGAAACAAATTGCAAGACAAAGCAAAAGAGAACATTTATTGATTGTCATGAACCTACACTCATCATTTATTTAATCATCTCTTCAACCATATATCCATCCAATCTGTCTGCAAACGCTTACTGCAACTGTTGTGCACTCTCCTGTGTAAAACAAGGTTCAGTTTGAAATTCACTGTGCACTTTTTTCATCCAAAATTATCCATTTGAGGAAAGAAATTCATGGGATTTATGCAACCACCATGCAAGTGAGCCACGGCTTCTCCAACCACCACCTGTGTGCTCCTCTGTGGAGCCGATGTCACTCCTGCATGCCAGCCTCACTGTCAACTTCCTGCCAGAGCTCCACATATCAGTATATGGGGGGCCCACAAGTGTATCATCTCTCCCTCTCCTCTCTGTCTTAGTCGATGCGTAGCATCCCCTCTACCAGAAGCCTGGCTATGCTCCTAAGTTGTGCCTTTTCCTCAGCTCCAACGCCTAATTGTTTTCCAAGTAATTTCTTCTTCTTTGTGTATCTCCGTCCATCCCTTTGTTTCATTCTGGCTTCTCTTTCTCCTTGTGCTTCCTGTGAGTTAGTGTAACAGATGCCAGCCTGGGTTCAGTCCAGGTCTCAGCCCCCTTCTGAGCCACCCATGACAGTACTGTCAGCAGTCTTTACGGTGGGAATCCGGTTAGTCCTCTGATTAAACCTTCACCAGCTCATTGCAGTATTCGGAAAAACACTCTCACAAGGCCCTTTGCACTGTGGACCTTGCCTCTTTCTAGGAACTTTCACCAATTCCTTCCCCAAGACTCAGCGTAGACCCCACAGAAATCTTTGCAGGTTTCCCTGCAACTAACTGCACTCTCTCCCACCTATCGAGCGCAAGCTAACCCTTGCTGCTGCCACCACACAGTGATTAGAGCCTGTGAGGGACCCGTATGAACTGCAAGCTCCAACAGTGCTGATGCCAGAGACCGATGCAGTCACCCAACCAGGATAACATCAGTCTTGCAAAGGAAACTGTGCTTTATTGGAATTAATCTTTGAATGGATTAAAAAGTCTGGCTACAGTGGAGTTCCAGCAAGGCAGTCTCAATATTCTAACGGGTCAAGAATTGCTCATTAGGAAAGAGTGGGAAGAAAACTAACAGGATTTTCTCAGGATGTTTTTGCTTCACCATTTTAATAAACTTATTTTTCCTTGGTTACAGGGCTTGCTGAGCCATTTAGCTTGTCACTGTGCCCTGGCACCCTCTAAGGGGGATTTAAGGAGCAGCTTTTCTCTGGTTGAACAGGGAAGACTGGTTCTAGGCGCTGCTTCTGATGGTAATGTCCTTCTCTGTGCGATCAGCCCCCTCCCTCCCACCTCCCAGTACCGTTTGGTGTAATAAATCATTCTTTCAGCTGTGCAGTCGCATTTAAGGTTTGCCTGCTTAATCTTTAATTGGTTAAGCAGTTACAAGCTCAAATTATACCATGTAAAAAATATTGCAATAGATCACAGTGCTGTCAGTTTTCCCCTGCAGAACTCTGACATTCTCAAGTGTAACAAAGCCCGCCTCTCCCTCACACATTAATTACTGGAGTGACCTTGGGAAAGAGTCGCAGAGTTATATTATTTGCAAAGAGAGCATTTTTCTGTCTCCTGAATGTCAGGAGCCCAGGCCTGCACACATGACGTGAGTGAGTGTGTGTGTGTGTGTGTGTGTGTGTGTGTGTGTGTTTTGGAGGACATACTGGCCTTAAATTAAGGTCTCTTTCATTTATGCCACTGACATAGTGACTTAATATGTGCTCCTTTCACCAGTGGCCGAATTATCCTTTAAGGGTCTCTTGCTTTTTCGGGTTGAGTCCGCTTCTCTGGAACATCTTCCCTCATTTCTGCCTTCTACTTTGATTTAGAGGCCCCTTGCCTGGGCCCCCAGTGTACTTCATTCACTAGTAAACAATCATTGGATCATTTTCTGTTAACACCTGGTATGGTAGGGGCGATCCCAAGACAGATAAATTGGTCCCAAGGCGTTAGGACCCTGTCTTTCTCCTCCCAGGCTGGGTTGTAATTGTTTGGGTTTCCTGTCTCTGGTATCAGACTGTGACTGGCATATGGTAGGTGGGTTTTATTTTTCTGGGCTTTTTTTTTTTGTCTTATATTAACAAATGATGGACAAATAAAAGACCTTTCCTTCAGCAAAATTTAATAATCAAAAGGAAGCCCAACCAGGGCTTTATGATGTGGTAAATGGCAGTTAAATGTCACTGAAAGTTTTGCTGATAACCTAGGTTGGGAGGCTAAGCTGATGGGAAAATTTTTACACTCAACTATTACGGTGTTGAGGCACTGGGAAGGAACGGTGGAGTCTCGTGCTGGCCTGTTTGGGCCCAGGCTGGCCACGCTAGATCCGGGGGGGGGCTCCTTTCGCCCCTCTTCTCTCAGCCCCTGCTGCTCCTCCGCGCCCACCCACCCTGCCTTTCTGGAACACAGCCCTCTGGTGAGATACCTGGCATTAAAGCACAGCACCGAGGCCCTTTTTTTCACATTAATCTACTACGTAAAAAACCAGTGATACCGGATCCCGGAGAACATTCCTTCTAGTATGAGTCTCTTACTTAATAGCTAAGAGAAAATGGGCACTGTTTATCACTAGTGTATTTTTTTCGCCGTAAATAAAAATTCATGCATAAAAAACTCACCATGGTATAAACATTACATTGTTGTCTTGTTTTGACACAGTGGAACTTTGTAATGGTACATTGCTTAGACATAAAATCTACAGCTGGGGATGTGGCTTGGTAGTAGAGTGTATGATAGGTCCTGGGTTCCAGAGAGAGAGAAAAGGTGAAAAAGAAATCCTACATTGTCTATTTGCCCAAATAAAAATGCAATAGCGAGAGCTGGACCTGTGGTACCTGTAATCCCGGTACTTTGGGACGCTAAAGCGAGACGAGAGCAATCTCAAGCCCAGCTTGGGGAATTTATCAGCTTAATAGGACCCTCACTCAAAATCAAAAATAAAAAAGCCTTGAACCTTGGCTCAGGCCTAGTCTCAATTCCCTAAAAAAGAAAGAATGACACCTCAGTGATTTCCCCTGTCTCTGTAGCACATTTTGAGTAGACAAATGTGTCTGGAGCCACTAAGGGAAAAGGAAGCTTGCCAGGTACTCCAAGTCCACAGCCTTTTCTTGTCATTACTTGGGTGTTTTTGAATTGTAATTAATATTTTTCACCGTAGGAGAGCTTGCAATACACTAAGAGAATTTCTTTTAAAAAGTCAATTAATACATTATCGATCCTATTTTATGAGCATTCTGACAAAAATAACCTGTGTGCTCTATATAATTCTTCTCACAGCTGCCACACAATTGGGTCTTTGAGGCACTTTGTGACACAGGAAGAGACACAAGAATCTTTTGCTATATAGGAAATGTGTGGTAGAATTTTCTTTGTATGTAGACTTCCCGAGCATTGTTGGGATACAGGGGATCTGCGGTACCAAGCTCCCTAGTGGAAATGTTTGCAGAAAACCAGTTGGGGGACATCTTTCGTTCCTAAGAAACAGAACCCACTTCTTGCAGACAGAGTCTGGGTTGAGATGCAAGAGAGCAGAGGTTCAGGGGCTCAGACTCCCCGGGCCGGAGCAGCGCCCGGCAGGGCCGCCCTGGCCTAGGGTGAGTGAAGTAAGGGGTTGGTCTTCAATGCTACAAAAAAAAGACAGAAGCAAAAATCAAAACACTTGCGCTTATTCAAATCTCAGCTTTTCTGGCTTGAAAGCTGTGTGACCTGAGGCAAGTTACTTACCCTCTCTCGCTCTTAGTTTCTTTACCTGTAAAAGGGGTTAATGGTAAGAGTCCCCACCTTCACTCCTATTTAAATGTTCTAATGAAGACGTGCTAAGTGCTTCAAACCGCACCTGGCGTATTAGCAGTCCTGTTTTGTGAATTCCCTTCCCCACTCCTATCCCAGCCTTGGGCTGTCAAGGGTGTGGCTGCAAGAGCGATGGCTTCCCCAAAGCCCCTGAAAGCAGCTGGCAGACACGCACGTATCCATGTGAGGGGAGAAAGGTCCCGCACAAATGCACACAGCTGGAAGGGTCAGACTTAGAAACAGTCAGCAACCCCTGTCAGAACCCCCGCCCATGCAGCTCCCTAGTGCAAACCACTTCCTTCCCAAGCACGACCTTCACGTGACAGAATAAACATTTGCAGACAGCCAGAAAGCAGCAGGGTCCCATATACGGACAAAAAACAGATGCCTGTCTGCCACATGCTAAGTCTCTGCAAGGACATCTCTCCAAGTAAGCCTTTACACTACACAAAGCAAGTAGTCAGGCTGGGGGAAAGAAAAAAAATTCTTAACTCACTATTCTCTATTAGATGCTGCAGTTATGGAGTGGAGGAGAGGGAGAGACAGAAGGAGGGAGGGGTGGAGAAAGAAAGAGAGGGAGGGGAGGAGGGGAGAGAGAGAGAGACTGCTTCATACAAAATGGGATGAAAAGGAAAAAGCAAGCAGCCTGCACAACCCCGAGGGAAGGAAACCTTGTCTTTATACTGAGTTCTGTCACCAGTGAACTCTGATGTGACCTTGGGTGAAATCCTCAACCTCTAGGGGCTCCACTGTAAACCAGGGAGCTGAACTAGATGAGTTATCAGATTTCTGAAAGCTCTGACAGCCTGTAACTTTATACAATGAAATAGGTGTTAGGTGTTGCATCCAACAGGCAACAGAAAGCAACTGGAGACTTCAGCGGGAGATCTCTGTGTGAGGATGTGGTCAGCAGGCGGCAGTGTCAGTGGGCAGGCTGGAGGAGCAGGTGCAGAACCAAGCAGCTGGCTGGGGTGGGCTGGGGGTGATGGGCATGGGGAACAAGAAGACTCACCCTGCTCCTGGAAGAGAAGGCACCAGCCATTTTTAACCCTTCCTGTCACTGCGCCCACAATTCAAAGTCCCGAGAGCATCAACTTGATGTAGCCCAGGTCACATGTCATCCTTGGCTGGTGGGCAAGCCAGCTTGATCTGCTGCCCCCACCTCAAGACGCTGTTCAGTGGGTGAAAAGTGACTCTGTTGGGGGTTTCTCAGGGCAATGATTTGACAAATAAATAATGACAACTGTGTAACTTTTGCCTGTGATACCACCCTTGATATTCTCCTAAGTGAAAACACACAAATTGTTCTCACAGCTCACTTAAACACCGATGTGACTTGGGTAGAAACAGTGGCCCCAGACAGCGCTGTCTTCACACATAGCCGTGGACAAATGGCACAGGCTCTCAAAGGAAAGCCTTTGTGTCCCCCAAGAGGTCATTGGGGGTTCTGATTCTGTGTTTTGCTTCTCTTTTTTTGTTTTTGTATATTTTGGCCCTGGGGTTGGAACTCAGGACCTTGCACATGATAGGCAGGTGCTCTACCACGGAGCTTCACCCCCAGCCTTATATTTTTTTAAATCAATTTCTTTCTTCACACATCTTCTGGGCCAGTAATGACAAACCTTTTCAAGACCAAGTGCCCAAGCTGCAACCCAAACCCATTTATTTATCTCAAAGTGCCAACCCTGCAATTAAACCTGAATGCTGAGATTTTAGTTTAGAGAAAAGCAACTCATACTTTAACATCTTTTGTCTTAAAAACACAATAACAGAGCTTTCAATGATACAGTTTTTCATTGAAAGGTGAAAGTTTGCATTTGGCATGCTTTTGCATAATTAATGTGGTCTTTGCTGTGGTATGCATGCTGGGGTGACTCGGCTTGTGTACCGACAGAGAGGGCTCTGCATGCTACCTGCAGCACTCGTGGCACAGGTTCACCACCACTGTCCTAGGCATCAAGGAAGGACACTCACAGAGGTACCCAAACAGTCATTCTCTCATTTCCTATGTTTAGAGCCCTGTTTTTATCTGGTGGTCAATTCTATCTCCAACTTGCTAATCATTTCAGTCCTGATAGGTCTGCTCTAGTCACGTGGCTCCCAGACCACCTGCCCCTGTGGCAAAGGGCGGGTCTCTGACCCAGTCCTAGATGCTCTGGTGAGAGAAGGAACCTGCTGGAAGTGGAGGAGGGGTGTTCAGAGCACACTGTAGTATAAAGTGTAATGATGTCGCCACAGCGCTACCATTTGATACAATCTCTTCTTGAAACCAGGTGTAAGAAAACGTGAAGAATAAAGCCAACAAGGCGAAGGCAACAGAGACCAAAGGGAGGAAAGAGCTGAGTGTTTGACAGCATGAGCCTTGAACTAACCAAACCCTAGAGCACCCGACTCAGAATTCCTCATGAGGTGCGATGATAAATCATCTCATCATCTAAGTTATTTTGCCTTGGGCCTCTCATTAATAGCTGATGAAAGTATCTAAGCTGATAACCCACAAAACTATATTCTTCCGGTAAGCAGCAGATATAGTAACAGAATAGGCTCCATAGTAACATAATAGGCTCTGCCAACAGCCTTAACTCTCAGGGTGGAAAAGAACCCATCCGGATGACTTCATGAAGTTTTCTTATTTCTCAAATGATCTGTCTTCCTGCTGCCTGAGTAGGCAGGTTGCACTTTTCCTTCACATCGCAGGAGTTTCTGGACTAACTCCTCTGTTTCACTGAAGTACATAATTCCCAGTACAGAAGTACATAATCCACAGAGGAGTTTTAAATGTAGATTGTAGTCATCCTGCCTCTAGCTTATCTGATGATGTCTCATTTGGATTTTTTAAATGTAAGAACTCTCCTCCACTTGTTGCCCACAGATCACTATGCATCAGAACAGCACACAGAGTTGAGGATGGTTAAGAACTATGTACACAGCAGAAAAGAAGAAGAGAAGTAAAGGAAACAAGGAGACAGATAGGGAAGAAAGCAAATTCAAACAATGAAAATAAGCAGTCACAAAATTAAACCCACATCTTTATTCTACTGTGTCTTGGGGGAAAGGAGAGGAATATAGTTGGAAAAGAGAGACAAAATTTATCTACTGACAGAGGGATGACAGATTAAATAGCTCTCATGTGGGCCCAGCTAGTCCTTAGAAGAGGGTCACTGTAGTACTGAAAGATCAAGCCTGTCCCCTCCTCTCTGTCTGGTCTCCTGTCTCATGTGTGATTTCTGTCTCCTAAGTGTTCCCACCGTGATGCTACCCACTATGAAATCTCCACCAGACCTGAGCCCATGCCTGCTCCATGCCCTTGAAGTTTTAGAATTGTGATCTAAAGAAACCTCTTTCTATATAAAGTACTCAGCCTCAGGCACTGTGTTATAATAATGGGAAATGGACTAATAGAAGTAGTACAGAAGTATAGTTTAAAATATACACATGATACACAGAATCATGACATGAGAACACACATACACAGCTCCTGCCACCAAGTTAGCACATCATTACTGTGCTAGAAGGCCCTGCTAGGCAGATCATCAATTCCAACCCCTTATAAATAACCACTTGCTGAATTTACAGCCAACATCTTTCCCGACACCATCCCCCCTACGTGAGCAGAACCAGAATGTTCCCTTCCCTCATGCACCTTCCAGTCTAGAGACATGAATCTCTAATCACAAAATAATTGCAAATAATAGGTCTGACAAATGGGGGTGAGAAAGTGTATATCTGGGAGATTTGATGATTCTGAGCGGCTGGGAAAGACCCTGCTCAAAGCGACCTTCTCTCACAGCTTGTCCGGATTCCTTCAGCCAGACCTTTTATTGGTTTGTAAATTCTCAGTAGGAATCCAGCACACTGTAAGCGACACTTGTGTACTCTGTTGTGTCTAGCATGTTAACTAGTGGTAGGACATTCGGCCTCCCCTACCAGCTCCTACACTATATGTGCTTCGCAGTGTCTACTAAAGTCTGATCGCCTTCTAAGATCTGCCACAACTTAACAAAACCTTATGCTTCACTTATGCCTTTTGTAAGCCAAATTCCCACTGATTCCAAAGTAATCTGTCAGAATACAATAGGTGATCTGCAGAGAAACAATAATTTGCCTCTTCAGAAATTGTATAAAATCCATACCTCATAGAGTATGACATCCCTAAGTACTAGAAAATCCCAGACCTGAGCTGACTCACCTATTAAGGAGTAGACAGACAAGAAAAAGTAACACTAGTAGAATTCCACTTGCCAAATCCTCAATTCCTGAGTTTTACAATTAAAATTTTAGTTTGTGATCTAGGGGGAAAAAATAGGTACCAGAAAAATTTCTGTGCACTAGGTTGCTTAAGTGAGAGAAGAAAACCATCTTTTACTTTTACCCTTCTAGGTTCATGGCTGAGACCTCTACAGCCATCAACAAGAGAAAATATATACTCATTTATTTAAATAAGTTTTACATGAGACAAGAGGTTTCAAAAGGAAATGAAGATCTGAAGAAAGGATGAAACTGAGCCTTTTTAATAATAGGTCTGATGCAGCATAGAGTCCTGGAGAAATATGATATGTAGTACGTCTAACGGCAGTAAGCTGGGGGGATCTAGCAAGGCCTGTCTACTCAGAGTTTTCTATGCCCCGTGTCTTTGGAGATTGAGGATGCACCTTCCTTCTGCATACAGGGATGAGACCTCTCCCATGAGGGTCTTTATACCAGTTTCAGAGAAGGGCCAAAAATGTTTTATTATCTGCCTCAGCAAAGAGGGCAGTGGGGGGAAGATTAGAGTGACATTGCTTCTTCTGTTTTCTTGAATTTGTTCAACTTAAAATATTCAGTATGCCAAAGTGCCATAACTTGGGATAGCATCTCCAAACCCCGGCACTTAATGTCTTTTTGGCTTTTTTTTTTGGCGGTACTGGGGATCAAACTCAGGACCCTGCACTTGCTAGGCAGGTGCTTATTCCACTGAGCTATATCCCCAGCCCCCTGGCACTTAATGTTAAGTCTGACCCTGCAGTTAAATCTGGAAGTCGAGTCAGATAAGCAATCTTTTTTTTTTCAGATAAGCAATCTTAATCATATAATAACATCAGGAAACTATGTCCCATTTTAACTCTGGGAATATTTTTCAACATTTAAGAGCTGTCCCCTTGTCAATATTTGCATGTTATTGCAATTAACAGCTATCATTATTCTTGACATCCATGATGGTGTAACAATTACAAAAGCCAAAGAAATCAGAGAAAACATTTTGCTATTAAATTTAAGCACTCAATTATTTCATTAAAATTCATGTTATTTTTGTATCCTTGAACTGTTTTCAAAAACCATCCTAAGACAAAAAGAAGGCAAGATTGATAAATGCATAAACAAACAGTCCGGGCCCTCTTAAGTAACTTGCCAAATAGAAATAACCCATCCATATAGGAAACATCACCCAATCAGCATCACCAATGTGGCCCAATGAGAAAAAGGATTTTTCTGTCTTCATCACTCTTATTCCGCAAAATTGAACTCTCGGCACGTATGATCTGAGCTGTGTAATGAGGGGAAAGGAAGAGGTAATTCTCACGTTCTCCTGTGGGTTTCACCAGCTCGTCTTCCACCCTCACAACGCCTCTTTGAAAACACTCATTCCCTCGCTCTCACGGGTCAAACGAGTCCTCTCGAATTAGTTCTCATCACGTAGCCCCCATCCCTGCTGTTTTTCTTTAGTGCATTCTCGGCTGGGCCCAGACACCCCCCAGCCTACTCAGTCCCCAAATAAAACTGTAAATATTCTTCAAGAGATGTCAGTCCAGTTTGCTTAGGGATATTCTGAAGGGTTTTTTTTTTTTCAAAGCAAGCAGATATTATCCACACAAGACTTTTGTTAAGTATTGCTTAAATCATAATTGGTAAAAAAAAATAATTTTAAATCATTAATTAAAACCGTCTTAGAAGAGCACCCCAAGTCTGCCTCGGCTCGCTGATGTGCAGCCCTTTCGCCTCCTCCTACAGCGGAGGCCCTGGTATACTCCCAAACAGTGATGAGAAATTCCCGGACTGAGGGTCAGGAAACCCAGGTCGTCCTCAGCCTTGCTTAGTGCAGTATGTAAGGCTAACTTTCTAAACCTGCTAAGTGTAAGCCTAAGTGTTCCATAAGCTTTCTGTCAGTTGTTACATTCCGTGATTCTAGGAGAGAGGCATAGAAGCTGCGCTTTAATCTTCCACTCAGCAGACTTTCGTGTAACCCACTGCAAACGCCAGGCGCGGTGTCCTGAGTGTGGGAGCCCCCCTGTGCTCCCCTGGCCCCTTGGAGTATTCTGTTGTGTGGCTGGGCACTCTTAACCGGAATTAGAGGGTTCGTTCCTACTCTGGCCCCACCACCGACTGCCGTGTTACTTTTGCCAATGAGGAGAAGAATTCCTGGCACATCGTAGGCGCTCAGCTGATGAATGGCTTCACTGGCAAGGTTGAGCAGCCTGAAAAGAGGAGCAAAATGAGCACATCAACCGTAATGTCCAGCACCGTGGCATGGAAGCCACCTTCTGACTACCTTCTGGCCTCCCTAGGGATTTCAGAGTCCACGGCATTGGTGAGGGCCCTAAGCCTTGCCTCACATAAACCTTGCCCACAGATGTATCCCGGGCACTCCGCTGCAGATTGGCAGCCCTCTGAGCCATCTGCGCCGGCCCCTTCTATTGCCTCTCCGGGTCTGATCTGCCCTCCACTAACCCCTATGCTGGCTCCAGTGTGGCTGCTTCATGTGGGCTTGGCTGATGGAGAGGGCAGGGGAGGACAGCGCAGTGTGTGTTTATTCTCTCTCTTCAGGGCAACCACAGGCTGTGCTGTCCCCATTCCAGAGGTCGCAGCGCCCATCACACAGCCTCCCACGTATTCATCCTGCATCAGGGTGCATCTGTCTCTCTCTTTCTTTCCCTCTGGGCTCCTGTCCCTCAGTCCCTTGCCCATTGCCGCAGTCCCGGGGACTGAATCCTCCCTTTCTGTTCCCCCATATCCTGTTTATTATGCCCACATTGAACTCTGCCTAATTATGCTCTTTGAGCATGACATCAGCTTCCTGCAAGGATCTTGACTGATAACCACTCCAGTATTATGAAGAGTACACAATATAGCCAGTCACCACCGAGCACAGTCAGAGGATGTAACTGCTGCTTTCCCAGCTCTCCGCCCTGTTACAATTTTTGTACCCTACAACGGCCACAGAGCACTTTTGACATAGTAGCTACTTAATAAATCTTGGCAGAGTGAATGAAAAAAGTTTCTATGCTACTTCTGACCACAGTTTTGATTCTGTGTTTGAATCAATGGAAACCAGTGTGCAGTCATCAAGATTACCAGTGAATTTAACTGCTTTAGATTTAAGGAAGTTTCTTATTCGGGCAGTGGATGGCGGGCAGGGCGGGGCGGGAGCAGGGTTCTGCTTTACAGATCTCATTCTCTCTCTTCTCACGCTGTGACTGAATTATGGGTCAACTTCAGGATAAACAGTGCTCAGAGATGAGCTGACAGCTCAGGGGCAGTTTAACAGACTCAGAGATTAGTCTAACAGATGGAGAGATTAGTTCACTGATCCTTCCTGTATCTTAGAGAAAATAGTGATTTTAGTTCATGTCTCAGATTCATATGCAACCACTTTTCCATGTGATCACTTTTTCCTCTTACACCCAGATAGAAATGCAGTTTAGGGTGAACCGTAAACTCCTTGAGTCACTCATGCTTATAATGAACAAGCCAAATAGTCAATAACACCGTATCATCACTCACCTTGTATATCGATCTCACTGACACAGTGCAGAAGGAGCCTCTAGTTCTGGGATTGGAGGAAGCACTTCCTTAACCTGAGCGGGATCTATTCAAAAAGGAGAGTTGTGTTAGTGTGTATTTCATCAACAACAGTGCAAAACGAGATGCAATGTCTTTTAATGTAGGAAGTGCAGACGGAAAGCCCCACCCTACAGCCAGAAAGGATTCTGGCGGTTTCCATCAGTCATTAGATTTCCTGCCTACAACAAACCTTTAACCCACTTCTCCTGACTCTGTCATGGTCCCTTCCTTTCTTTCCTTTGCCTTCTCAGCTTATTGGCTGGGTACAAGACCCGAATTATAGCCAAGGAGAAGCAATGTACAAAGAAATGGAAAAGCACAATATCACGCAGCAAGAAAAGAATCTTAGTTTGGAAGCTAAATGCGAACACTTCCTCCTCTCACATTTTGTTGAAATATGCCCTTAAAGAGAATGTTAATAGTGTCTTCAGTTTCAAGGACAATTTTACCAAGAAGAAAAATTTTAAATTAGGTGTATTCTAATCTGTCTTTTTGCTTTACAACTATGTGAGCCTATAAAATTATTTTTTTCATCTAATGTTATCATCAACCAACTTCAAAGTAGGAAAAAAAACTTCATGCCCTGCATAATGACATCTCCTTCACTATCCTAAGATCTGAGGTCCTGCTTTTCTAGCTTTGATATTGGGATGAGTCCGACATAATAGATGAGAGTTTTGTTTTGTAGATGCAAAACCCGGAACATAAATGGAAAGGAGGTGACAACAATTTGAAGACATGCTTCTTCAGACACTAAAAGAGAAGATTTAAGTCATTCAAAAACATGCTGCTTTTTGTCTGTCACCCAAACAGGAATATTGTAGAACTTTCAGAAAATTTGTTTTTATTAGAAATTTTCTTTTAATAGAGAAAATTTTGAGCAGATTTAACTTTCTGAATAAGGAATATATATGTATGTGTGTGTGTGTGTGTGTGTGTGTGTGTGTGTGTATATAGATATAGATAGATAGATAGATAGATAGATACATATTAGTGAACTCAGGACCTTCACACTGAGCTGTATCCCCAGCCCTTTTTATTTTTATTTTAAAACAGGGGCTCACTAAGTTACTAAATTGCCCAGGCTGAGCTTGAATTTGTAATCCTCCTGCCTCAGCCTCCCAGAGTTCAAGGATTACAGGCACATGCCACCATGACTGGCTATGTCTGTGGAATTTGCATGTCCACCAGAACGTAGGCTCTGGGAAGGCAAAGGCCTTCCCATGTTAGGTTCATCACTGTGTCTCCTCTACCCAGAAGGCCAACATTACTGATACATAATAGGCACCAAAAAAATTGTGTTTGAAAGAAAATATTCTAGATAAGCCTAAAAACCCTCTCAAATGTTTAAGAGCTCTTCATTTTTCCTTTTCCGTAAAGCAGTCTGTTCTCATCCTTTATCCACTTGGATGCTGGATTGTGATGTTTTGTTCAGTTATTAGAAGCTCCTTCTGTGCCAGGTACTTAGCTGCTTATTTTCAATAAGCCGCAAATAATTTTTCTCCATTAGCTATATCTTTTTTTTTAACCGGAGCTTATGATGCATTTTACTGTGTACATTTTTTTCACATACTCAAATTTATCAGTCATTTATGTAAATTTTGTTTCCTGATTAGAAAGATACACTTTACAGTTAGGAATGAATTCAGCCATGGTTTCTTCATTTTGTGGCTTTACATTTGCATTAAAATTATTGATCCTCTTGAAATTTCCCCTAATGTTAGTGTAAGCTCTGGATTAAGTTCATGTTCTGTCTTGGTCATTCAGTGGTCTCAGTACCAGCCATTCCGTAATCTTCCATTTTCTCGTGCCATGTTCACCCACACTAAAGTCCTGAACTTTCTAATTCTTCATCGGGTATGTTTATGCAGTCAAGTTCCACAGCCATGATGGGATGGGTGCTCATCACCTTTAGGCTGCTAGTTCGGTCTTCCCTATCACTGACAGTCCCTTTGTTATAGAATAATTAAATGAACTTGTTTATCTCAAAAATAGTGTTACCCTTACTGATTTAGGAAGAACTGGCAATCTTATATATTCATCTTCTTACTGAAAGACGTGCTATGCCTTTGCTTTTGTTCAAATTATTTTTATTTCCTTTGAGAATGTTTTCCTGAAGTTTTCTTCAGAAAGATCTTGTACATGTCCCAGATCATTTATCTCTCTATAGGTGTTTTAAATACGATGTATCTTCTAAGTAGTTGCTTAAACATAGAAACCTTATTGAACTTTAATAGTAATTTGGTCAAAAAACTAAAACTAAAACTTCCATTCCAGCTCCACTCCTCCTCTAGGTGTCTTCCCAAAACTGTTAAAGACCCCAGTGACCCATGTGTGCCGATGCTCATGGCACCACAGCTCATAACAGCCAAGTCCTGAAGCAGCACATATGTCCATCGGCACAAGAACGGATAAAGAAAAGATGGTATTTATACACAATGGAGTGCTACTCGGCCGTAAAGAAGGATAAACTTGAGTCGTTTATAGGAAAATGAATACACTGTGAGACCGTGATGTTAAGTGAAGTAAATCAGACACGCAAGCTTGAATATTGTATGGTTTCTCTTACATGAAAAGCTTAATATATAAATATGGTACAAAATAAAAGACAGATAATATAAAAAAGAGATAAAAAATTCTTGTAGTCCGGCACAATGTATCTAAAAGTGTAGCTTGACTTCGCACAATTGTCTTATGTGTTTTATATGTTTTTTGGACTATTTAGTCTGGTTTTTAATCTATACATGTAATAACTAATTTTGTAAGTTCTCATAAATAAATGAATCTGTTGCTAACGAAACAAAAGGGTTGGAGGGAAGGGAACAAGGAATTCAAGTGTGTTATGTACTTGTACCGATTCCCTGTGATGAATGTAGTTGTCAAACACTGTAGACATGTACCAGGAAAAGTCAAATGAGTAAGTAAAATAAGACTCCTTTTCATTCTGTCCTTTGTTAAATTTGTATTTTTCATGATTTTTGGTGAATTTTGTTAGCTTTTCCAGGAACACAACTTCCAGGAAACATCTGCAAAATAAGTGAGTTCTCCTATTCTTTCAAACTTCAGGACCTCATATTTCTGTGTTTTATTTAACTGTGTTGACAATGACAGAGTGGCAATAGTGGACAGTCCCCAAAATTTCTGGCTTTAGCAAGACATGCTTCTAGTATTTCCCCATTAAATGCATTTCTGGAGTTTCTGCTCTCTCGTTTGAGACAGATAGATTTTATAATGTTAAGGATGTATCTACGTATCTCATTTTTATTTTTATTTTTTGAGACAGGAACTTAATATGTTCTTCAGGCTGGTCTTGAACTGACTACCTACCTACGCTGGCCTTAAGCTCACAGCAATCCTCCTGCCTCAGCCTCCTGACTGCTAGGATTACAGTGTGCACCATCATGACTGGCGTTATTATTATAAGTTTTAATATATTTTTAAATGAAGTTTTTAGTATCTAGTTTAAAAAAAAAACATCTTTCTTCCTAGATCTACAACTATGATAAGTGATATTAATAGATTTCCTACCAGCAAACTGAGCTCAAAGGCAGAGCTTCCGGATGAGGATGCAGACCTACTGACATCTTGATTTCAGGCTGGGGAGACCCTGAGCTAGGCCAGCCTAGCCAAATCATGCCCGGACTTAGAACCTCTAGAAATTGAGATGATAAACTTGTACTGTTTACTAAGTTTATGGTAACTAGCTAAGCACCAATAAAAAACTAATATAGTGATCAACTGAACTTTAGCCTGAAAACCACCAGAGGTGGTGATTTAAACCCATGTTCTTGGGTTCAGCTCCAGATATATTGAATTAAATCTGCCTTCATAAAAGCCTAGGAGCCTGAATTTTATAGACTTCCTGTCTATTTTGATGCACATTAGAGCATTAGAGTGAATTTACTGTGCAAATAATTGCTCATACAATCTTCAACAAAGCTTCT
The DNA here is from genome assembly GCA_004027595.1 of Dinomys branickii. NCBI lineage: Eukaryota > Metazoa > Chordata > Mammalia > Rodentia > Dinomyidae > Dinomys > Dinomys branickii. The sequence continues at coordinate 17,222 of PVLD010029495.1, forward strand.
TATAGCTTCCAGAATTTGAGATTTAGAGATTGTTCTTTTTAAAGGTTATAATATCAAAAGACCCTATTCATAAAACTAAATAATTATCAAAGAAAATTAACAGAGTTCTTTTGGTTGGAAAGTCAAACTGCTTATCATTCGCTTATTCATTCAGTTTGCTGATGTTTTACAGCATGGTATAACCATAATTTACTAGAGGAAGCTATTGCCTGTCAAAATGGCGACTGATCTCAAGAGATTCTCCAATGGTGCCTTATCCTCGGTTTCTCCTAGTATCCAAAGTCATGTAACTTACATGCTAATAGCAAAACTTCCAAAAATTGATAAAAGGCAAGAAAGATAGGATCCATGTCATTTTAATGCTTCCTTCAGACTAGCCAAAAAAAAAGCAGAATTTTTTTCCCTTATGCTACACTGGAAAAATAGAGTTTCTTTCAAATACTATTAATTCACCAACCCTAGTTAAGGCACTAGAAGCCATCAAAAATATTTGAAAACTTCACAGATGTTTTTTCATGAATTTGTCAAATAGCTGAACCACGTCTTTGGACATTTTTCAGGAACCTTAGAAGAACCTAAAAAATTAAAAAGAACCTTAGTGTGAATTTTGACCTGGCTGAATCTAGCAAATAAAATGGGTTTCTAGCAGTACGAACCTTGATTAGAATAAAATTCCCAAATATCGGGGGAAGATGGCGACCGGGTGAGCAGCAAGGGAGCGAACCTCCTTAATAAACACCACCAGCTCGAGACAGACGTGGTGAGCGTGAATGCCGGAA
>PVLD010029496.1:0-18014 GCA_004027595.1 Dinomys branickii
CACTACCATCACCCCGACCACCACCATCACCACCATCACCACCGTCACCCCGACCACCACCATCACCATCTCTTTTAGCTTCATTTTCTCTGTTACCTTCATCTTCACCCATCACCTGCTATGGTAGATGGCTCTAGAGATGCGACCACTCTATGAGCACATGAGAGCCTCAGGGTGAGTTGTTCTGATCTAGGATAAGCAGAGCCAGTAGGAGGGGCTTCGGGCTTCAGTCCAGCTATCAATCACCCAGAGGAGGAAACTGGCAGGAGAGATGAAGAAGCAGGAGCAAAGCACACCTCAGGAAACAGGTGGAGAGGGGTCTCCTGGGTGCGTCAGTCTCAAACTCCGTCTACACTGTGGGCTTTGAGAAGGACTTGGGGAAGAATGAAAAGATGGTCAGACATGACAGCAGGTAAGGTACGGCTGAGAGGGGTCCTGGAAGGAGGAGACCGCTCCCTGCCCGGTGGCCTTGTTGTTCCCATGTTGCTCCTCTCCTGACGGTAAAGCTAGTCTAAATTTAATCAACTTTCTCTCAATTATCCTAGCCTTGTCCCTTGATGCTCATTCAGTGAACAGCACAGTGGGGCTGGTGGAGGAGCCCCCCACAGAGGAAGGACTGGAAATAGGAGACGTAAGAGGATCCTGCCCCTCAAGAGCAGGCCCTGTGCTAGCCAGGTACAGAAGACCCTTAGCAAAAACCTCAGTCCTGCATTCAGAGACAAGGCAAAAGCTATATACATATTTGCTGTGGCTTCCTGAGAAAACACCTAAGGAGGCACTACATTCATAATGTGCAGCAGAACTTCATAAAATCCCCTCCCCTAACTCATCTCCTACTTGTGCCCCTCGTCCATGAAGTTAGCTCCTCCCCTCCTCTACTTGGGCCTTCCAGAAGCTCAGACTTTTCGCTTCCCAGTTCTCCCAATGGGCTCAGCCTGGGCCCCTGTCTCTCCCAGGCCTGCCTCTACCCCCTGCAGCTCCTCTGTGTCCTCTTCACTGTAAATCCACCAAGACAAGCCTCGTCCTCAGTCCACCTTATTGCTGCCTGCATCCCAAAAACGGAGTAGCTGAGCCCCTTACAAGTAGGAGAAGGTGACTATTCCTAACTGCGACGTAATTATCTCTTAGATAAAATCTTCTGAGAGCAGCAGGCACGGGGATCCCTTCTGGAGGAAGCGATTAAAGGAGGTGACGACGAAGGCGCTTGTGATGCTCCCACTGCAGGCAGGCACCGCCCCAAGATTTGGGGCAGTGGGTGGCTGTGTACTGAGCTGAGTCACAGGTCTTGCCCTTGGTGCTGACCCCTGGATGCCAGCTTGCGGGCACACAGCTCTGAGTGTACACCCCCAGTGACAGCTGTCAGGCTCCCAACCATGATTCCACTCTGAAATCACAGAGGAGGCTTTAGGAAAACACTGATTTACCATGGCCTCCACCAGAAATTAAACTTCATTGGTCTGGTGCAAGGCCCAAGGCATGTAGGGGAACACTGGCCATTTTAAAAGTTCCCTGGGTGATGCTACTAAGGATGAGATCCGAGAGGTTGCTAGATTTCATTCCTTCTGAGAACCCCCAGAGCCTGGGAGGGCTCCACACTACAGCTCCAGGCTCAGGAGGGAGCCTCTTCCTCCAGGGCCCTTCTTGATCTGCCAGGAGGGAAAGGAGCTGGGACCAAGACTGGCTGGTGCAGAATAACTTAAGACCGCAACTCGAGCCTCCTTTATTCACCCTTCACTCATGTACTCAGTTATTACTTAATACGAGTATGGTGCAGAAGTCAATTAGGGACAATGACCGAGGGGTCTGGTTAGCCCGGGCAGTAAGGAGGAGATGACATTTACACCAAGATCCGAGTGACAGGAAGAAGCCCCCTTGTGAGGCTCCCTTGGCCAGCAGAAAGAGCAGAAGTGGGCAAGTCCTTTGCGGGGTCCAAGTCTGTAAGCTGGGCAGGGGCACTTCATGGGTCTCCAAGCAGTAGGGAGCATGTTCTTTCTCTACGAAGGGGAGGCCCTTGGAGGGCTTCTAGGAGCAGAGGTTAGGTTTTTAAGAGACACTCAGGCTGCAGCGGGAGGTGGCTGGTAGTAGCCAGATGGTCACAAGTGGACAGTCCACTCCAGCAGGGTCACAGCCACCCTGTGACCACACTCCAGGGGAAGGACAGTGACAGCTTTTGCCCTGAGTGGGGAATGTAGGTCAGGCAGCCCAGCTCCCTCTGCCAAGCCGCCAAAGCAGCCCCCTCTCCTGTCAGGGGGGAAAAGCTGAGTCTGAGATGTGTGGGCTCAGCTGAGATCTGCATTGGCAGGGAAGGCAGAGACAGCAGCTACCCAGGTGCGAGGATCTGGGCCACTGCCTGGGGTCCCCTCATCCCCCTCCCCAGCGTGCCGCTCCCCCATCTCTCCACCCCCTCGCCGTCTCCCCAGCAGGCACTGCCATGCGCAAGAGCAGGCCGCTGTATTTTAAGATCAGGGCTTGGACCTCTAAATAAACCATAAACAGAGCCAGCTTCCCTGGTACGGAAGGAGGGAGACGGCTCCATTTCCTTTCAATGCTCTGACTGGGAAATAAACAAGTGGCTCTGCCTGTCACATACACTTAACCTTCTGCAAAGGCATCTGTCAGACCCAAGAGGTTCTTCCTCAGCCTTTCCAAGAAACAACCAGTGTGCCCCCAACTCAGGCTTTCCCCACAGGCTCCGAGCCAGTTTGATGTTCAAGGTAAGAGGGGCATGGAGGCCTGTCCCCAACCCTAGCCTCAAAGGACAACTGTGGACAAGGGGTCAAGTAGCAAGGAGCACAGAAGGACCCAGGGGAAGGAGGGGGAAGGGTGAGCGAAAGGGAAGGTAGGAGGTGGGGGTGGCAGGAGCAGAGAATGATGGGACAGAGCTGAGAGGGATGCCGTGGCCCCTAATAAGACAGAGGGGAGGTGAAGGTTCTGGGGCCCGGGCAGAGCCCAGAGGGCTGTGGCTGCAGGCTTGGGAGAGACAAAGAGATCCAAGGCAGAGGCGCTTTCTCTCCATGGGCAAAGTCTCCCACGACCACAAAAGCAAAAGGAATGAGCAAGAAAAAACAGCTCAGAGCAGAAGGAACAGGCCAGTAAACAAAGCCAGCAAGGGAAGAAACCCCCACAGTCACCAAAGCCAGGCGTGTCCAGGAGGAGGGGCCCTCAAGATCCACCAAGAGAAGGCGATTTCCGCATCCAGTTCCACCAGAAGAGTCAGAAAGAGAGGCCAGGGAATGGAGGCCTGTGAGCTGTGGAAGGACCAGAAAGCAAGGCAGGAGGCAGGTGAGGCCAGAGAGATTGGCAAGGCCGTGAAGGCTGTCACCCAGTGCTGCTGCCAAGGGCACCTGCGGCAGGGAGCCTGGACAGTCACCCTCCCCCACCATGTGGGAGGGGACTGAACCAGAGTGAGGGCTCACACACACACATGGAAACACGCACCCCCTCTGTGAGGGCTGGCACAGGAGATCCCAGGCCTCCAGGCTGCAGCCCAGCCAGGTGCGGGGGAGCCCCGACTTGAAATGACAGAGCAGCTGACCTAGACAGAGGCTCAGGTGAGCACTAGAAAAAACACAGAATACCATAGAAATAGACATGGAGACAAAGACACCAAATGCCAGACTTTCTCCCCCTCCCTCCCTCCCTCCCTCCCTCTCTCTCTCTCTTTCGACACATTCTTCTAGTATCAAACATAAAAGAAAGAGAGAAGCAAGCTTATATGACTCTTACTAGCCTGTTCTCCCTCCCACAGTGGCAGCCTCACTGGAATGCCAGAGGTCATGGGTGTGGTGCCCCTTCAGAAGTTAACACACCACACACACACACACACACACACACACACACACCACACACCACACACCACACACACACACACAACCACACACCACACACCACACACACACACACAACCACACACCACACACCACACACACACACACACACACACACACACACACAGGATGGCACAGAGATGAGTCAGGCTTGGAGCCAGGAGTCCTCACATGAAGCCAGATCAAGGGTTCTGCCCAGGGCTTCCAAGGAGCTCAGAGCACCCATGAACCACACAGAGCAGCTATCTGGCTGGATGGCGTGCTGGAGCCATGTAGAGAGAATGTGCTTCTCTCTCACTACGGCTGTGAGTCCAGAGCCACCTTACATGGTTTTTCCTAGGACTTCTGATCTGCCCAGCACACCCCCAACAGTGCTCCCTTCTCTGCAAATGGCACCATGCAAATGTAGGGGGAACCTGGCATTGCAGGTTCATTTCTCAGCTCAGCTCCTTAGGAGGCCTTGAGGACAACCCTAGGGAACCAAGAATTCAGGTCTGGGCCACACGTCTCTGCCGGAGTGGGGTTCAGGCAGGAAGTGCATCTACACTGTGTCAGCACAGCCCCACTTCACACACACATCGCGCTCACTCGTGTCCCAGGTGTCCCCTGCGCTAGCACACTGTATACATCTCCGTACCCTTTTTTAAAAACCCAAGCTATACACAGACACTGAAAATTCCTACTGTACACACACACACACACACACACACACACACACCTCTGTGCACTCTCCCGCAGCCCACACGCCACACAGGCCTGCACACAACGCTGCCCACGCAGCTCCCGAGCAGAACTCCACGATTCCCTCCCACGCCAGTGGGGGGCGCGCCCCCTCGCCCGCCCCATCCCCACACTAAGCTGAGTTCACCAACCTCCGGCCGCCCTGACCTCTCCTCTCCTCCTCTCCCCTCAGCTCCTGTTCCCAACACTCCACCCCCAGGCTTGGGAAAACTTTTCTTCAGGTCCCTAAAAGAGGGAACCTAAAGATGTTCTCATTGTGCCCTGCACTGGTCACACAAGCTGCCCCTCAGTCCCGGTCTCCCGCCAGACGCAACCAGGAAAGGTCACCGTAGGCAGCCCTTTGCCTGCACCCTGGGGGTGGTGGCAACAACAGCTGTCACCAGGGTTTTGGGGGGGATGGCAAGGGAAAGGAGTCCGCCCCACCCGGAGCTGCGGGTGCAAAGGGGTCGCCGCAAGTCTCCTAGCCGGGGGCTGCGGCGGCGCCCGGCTGAGGCGCGTGGAGCTGTCCATTCAGCACCACCACCCTCCCGGCGCAGGGTCGGCGCTCCCGGGCGCACGGGCTCCGCTCCCGCTCCGGCTGCGGGCGCCTGCGGCGTGGGCTTCCGCCTCTCCCGGTGGGCGAGGGGCGCGCGGATCCCAAGAGGGGCCTGCACCAGAGTCGGGGCCCCGCAGCCACCTGTGCGCCTCCTGCCACTGCGGGCGGTGGCGGCGCGCGGGGCCGAGGCGAGGAGACGCCAGTGGACCCGCCCGCGGCCCGCCGGGCGCACACACAGGCGCACACCCGGGCGCACCGCGCGCACCCGCACAGCCGGCCGGCGGCCGCCACGGCCGAGATGCTCTCCGGCGGGGCCGGGAAGTTTCGCGCCGGCCTTGGCCGCGGGCGCCGCTGCTCCCAGGTAAGCGCTGCCTTGCAGACCGCGCAGGGCGAGGAGGCAGCTCCGCGGGGAGAGGCGCGGCGCACGCGGCCCGGGGCACGGCGCCAGGAGGGCGGGCGGGGAACCCGGACAGGCGAGCCCGGGGCTCCTGCCGTGCGGGCAGGACTCGGCGGGGACAGCGGCGCCCGCCGCCGCCCAGGTTCCCGGCTCGAGCGGCGCGCCTCCGAGCCCCCTTCCCAACCTCCGAGCCCCCTTCTCGGCCCAGCCCTGCCTGCGGCCCGGCGGGGGCGTCTCCCCGGCCTGCCCAAGGGCAAGGTCCGCGCAGCCGCGGGGCGCGACCTCAGCAGTGAACGGCGAGGGCCAGGACCCCCGGGGCGGGCGGCCAGGGCCATCCTGGTGGAAACGCACACCGCCGCCTTTCCGGGGAGAGGCCCGGCTCACAGGTCAGAGCCCCGCCTGGAGAGCTGGGGGGCGCGCAGGGTGGGAGCCCGGCCCCGCGTGATGTGGTCCCTCCGCCCGCAGGTGTAGCGCCCCCGCGCGGCGCGGGCGGCCGGGCCGCTCCAGCATGACCGGCCAGAGCCTGTGGGACGTGTCGGAGGCCAACGTCGTCGAGGACGGCGAGATCCGCATCAACGTGGGCGGCTTCAAGAGGAGGCTGCGCTCGCACACGCTGCTGCGCTTCCCGGAGACGCGCCTGGGCCGCCTGCTGCTCTGCCACTCGCGCGAGGCCATGCTGGAGCTCTGCGACGACTACGACGACGCCCAGCGGGAGTTCTACTTCGACCGCAACCCCGAGCTCTTCCCCTACGTCCTGCACTTCTACCACACCGGCAAGCTGCATGTCATGGCCGAGCTGTGCGTCTTCTCCTTCAGCCAGGAGATCGAGTACTGGGGCATCAACGAATTCTTCATCGACTCCTGCTGCAGCTACAGCTACCACGGCCGCAAAGTGGAGCCTGAGCAGGAGAAATGGGATGAGCAGAGCGACCAGGAGAGCACCACATCCTCCTTCAATGAGATCCTGGCCTTCTACAACGATGCCTCCAAGTTTGATGGGCAGCCCCTGGGCAACTTCCGCAGGCAGCTGTGGCTGGCCCTGGACAACCCGGGCTACTCGGTCCTGAGCAGGGTCTTCAGTGTCCTGTCCATCCTGGTGGTGTTGGGGTCCATTGTCACCATGTGCCTCAATAGCCTGCCAGACTTCCAAATCCCTGACAGCCAGGGTAACCCTGGAGAGGACCCTCGGTTTGAAATCGTGGAACACTTTGGCATTGCCTGGTTCACATTTGAGCTGGTGGCCAGGTTTGCTGTGGCCCCTGATTTCTTCAAGTTCTTCAAGAATGCCCTAAACCTTATTGACCTCATGTCCATTGTCCCCTTTTATATCACTCTCGTGGTGAACCTAGTGGTGGAAAGTACACCTACGTTGGCCAACTTGGGCAGGGTGGCCCAGGTCCTGAGGCTGATGCGGATCTTCCGAATCTTGAAGCTGGCCAGACACTCCACTGGCCTCCGCTCCCTAGGGGCCACCTTGAAGTACAGCTACAAAGAAGTAGGGTTGCTCTTGCTCTACCTCTCCGTGGGGATTTCCATCTTCTCTGTGGTGGCCTACACCATTGAAAAGGAGGAGAATGAGGGCCTGGCTACCATCCCTGCCTGCTGGTGGTGGGCTACTGTCAGTATGACCACTGTGGGCTATGGGGATGTGGTCCCAGGGACCACAGCAGGGAAACTGACTGCCTCTGCTTGCATCTTGGCAGGTATTCTTGTGGTGGTACTGCCCATCACCTTGATTTTTAACAAGTTCTCCCACTTCTATCGGCGCCAAAAGCAACTTGAGAGTGCCATGAGAAGTTGTGACTTTGGAGATGGAATGAAGGAGGTCCCTTCAGTCAATTTAAGGGACTACTATGCCCATAAAGTTAAATCCCTCATGGCAAGCCTGACGAACATGAGCAGGAGCTCCCCGAGTGAACTAAGTTTAAATGATTCCCTACATTAGCCGGGATACATTGTCACCCTCAAACCCACTTTGCTGAGCTGCCTCTCATGCCTCGGGCAGCTTTGGGTTATGGTGTAAGGAGTCTTCCCAAGCCCTGAGGGGAGATGCATGGGATAGCACCCCAGGTCGCTGTTATGGTACTTAGAGTCACTTTTAGAGGGTGGTGTGTCTAACACCATGCCTTTGCACCTTTCAACAAAATGACACTCACTGGTCCTTGCATCGTGGGCATAAAATGTTCATCTTTCTGCCAGCTGAGTACCCAGAATGCCAATTTCTCTGTCCACTGTGTACACTATTCCAGTGCTTGTGCTCTGATACTATCTGTGAGTTGTCTGTGCTCCTGTTTCTGAGGTTGTCATGTGAGTTCTATACAAGAAGAAGTCCCCCTCAAATCTGTCCAGTAGAAATGCATCTGCCTATGAAGTCAGCAAGGATAGCATGAGATTTTGTTTACTGTCTTGTAAAAACAAAATCTCAACTCTTTATCCATTGCTTTCACTTAGTTTTAATACCAAAACAAAGAGAATGCAAAGTTAAGCACACATGACCAGTACAAGTCTGTGTGTTGTTTTTCAAAATAATCTATAGCTCTGTGGCTTGCATGGGTACAGCAATCATTTTTAGAAAGATGTGCTCTCATGTTCATCTCGTAGATGTCACTCTCTAGAGAGTGTTACTCAGTTAAACATGTAGTGAAGACTGAAGCTTTTTTTTTCTTTCCAAAAACAGATGTATTAGAGACAAGGACTTCAGCTAAACACTGACTCAATCCCAGGCTACTTAACACTGGGTCTGTGCAGGCTGGACCCTTCACCTCTGGTCAGGCCTCTGTCTTTCCCCAGGTGATCAGACAGACGTTGGTTCCTGGTCTAGGCTGCTTGACCAAAGTCGTGTCAAAGCTGTGTCTTCTATATTAGCATGTTTTTTGAAATATTTATTTTTTAAGATGTGTAGGAATAAGGTCCTGTTGTCTTCCTTGACCTAGAAGAGGTTTGCTGTTGTCTTGCTGATGTGAGCATTGTTAGGTTGCTAGCAGGTGCAGCAGCCTAAATACTTTCTTCTGCTCTGAAAGCTCATATAAAATGAGAGCCTTTTTATTTCCAAGCAGAATTTGCTCAGATAACTTTACTTCTAGGATACAGCATGTTGTGTATGATATTAGGATTGTCTCAGAGTTCCTGCTGTGACATTCAAACCTGGTGATAAAGAAGTGTATGCTCCCAGTATAGATGTGCAGAGGGCAGTGTGGCTTCCCAAGGACGGAAACAGTATGCTTCTTACTTCCATTCCAGTTGCATTTGTCAGAGGAGGGTGGGTCAAGGCTAGGAGAAAGAGAAGAGTTAGAAAACAAACAACTGCTACTTCGTCCATGTCCTGAACAATTATAAACTTTGAGAAGAAGTTTCAGGCTATTTCAAAGGCCTTTAAACTTCTAGACTTGTGTTGATGGCAGACCACTGTTTCCTTCTCCAAAATGCACCAGCTCCTCCTCTTCAGTTAGCCAGCACAATACATTGTGAAGGGGAGCCTGGGCCCCTTTGCAAAATAATTTTTTCCATCATCTTCTCAGTAATCTGATGGTTTTCCAGGTGGCTTTCATTATGGTGCAGTCTTTGCCGGGGCTGTAGAATCCACATCTAAGCATGGAGTTAGGTAGATTTTGTATCCAAAGCTTGGGGCCCCTCGTAAGAGGCCCATTTTGTGTTTTAGTTGGTTGAGGGTAATCCATACCTCGAAGGGGTGTGGAGAGATCTCACAGAGGGCTTTTGTGTACTTGTAGTTGCCGTGGCTACTACAGTGTGGGCAATTTGTTGGATGAATGCGCTGGCCACTCCCGCCCCTGAGCCTCCAGTTCAAATCCTTCCACAGCCTGGAGTCTTATGAGGGGCAGAGAGGTGGCTGCTTCTTAGTGCCTACCTCTGTTTCTCAGAAAAATCAGGACAGGTGAGCTGATGTAAAGGCAACTGACCAGTGAGTCAGAGGAGCAGGGTTATTTTTCAGAATTTGCACTTGGAACTCAGCTTGGGCTGAGGTTTTCAGCTCAGGAAGGCAGGAAATGTACAAAATCATCCCCAGCTGCACTGAGGGCAGGTGACAGACTTGTGAGGACTGGTTAGTTTGCCAAGGCTGGTGGTCTCAGGTCACTAAGTGTGGTGCCCATGGTCACTGACCATGAGGCTGTGCAAAGTGAAAGCGAGGAAGGAAGCAGAATAACTTAGTCTCTCTCGTGAATTTTTTTCTGAACAAGCAGGTTTACCACCCAACAAAGTGGCACTCCGAGTGGTTGCCTTGGCAGATGTGAAAGCTGGAAAACTTGACTTTTCTTTTTGGTAATGACTTTGCATTTTTCTGGTGCCTTTTATTGGGGGAATCCCACAGTGCTTTAGAGACTGTCTTTTTAACATCTCTTGTATATATATGTATACTTGTAAAAAATAATATTCCTTTGTCCACTAGGACCTCCTGTCACTTCTGAGCATGAGACTGTTGCGGTAGCATCCAGTCCTCCAAGGGGTGGTTTCAGAGAGCGGGGAGAGCGAACACTGCTCTGGCTTAACACTGCAGTGAATTCTCACAAAAGATGAAGTGTGGCCCCGGGAGCCTTTTCCACCTCCAAATTCACCAAGGCAGGAAGCTCACGAGCACTGTCTCAGAGACAAGGTCTTTGACTGACCTTGCCAAGAACTTGTGTGACAGCACGGTCTTCTCTGGTCCCTGGAGCGAGGCAGGGAGGGTCGGGTTAATTTCCTGGCTTGTGCTTGGAATAAAGACCCTACCCATGAGGACACTTCTGGCTCCCAGGCTGTCAGACTGACCAGTAAACCTCCTTCAGGAGGACACAGTGGGCACAAGATCATTTCTAGCCGTAGACTTGACAGCAACTTCACTCCCAACATATGCAAGTGGTTCTTTTCCAATACCCCTGGGGCAAATATATGGGCCAGATTTCATCGTAGCATATGGGATGAGCATCTCCAAGGGGCTGGGTTGGGAAGTGGCATCAGTTCACTCACAGATGCACATTGTCCCAGATTTGTGGTTTTTACCAAACCCCTAATTTCCTGGGTTTGCTGCTAAGGAGGGGCATGTTGTAATGCCGAGCTACTTTATAGCTCATCAGGTAGTAATCGGTATTTAATATTTGGATTTGTTATTTCTACTTATCTTAGCACTCAAGTCATTGAACTACCTGCTAATTCTCACCTCATTTCAAAGAAAATGATTTGTTATGCACTTTGGGATAGCAGTGATCTGTATGGGCTGAGTGATATGTACTTGAAGGCTGAACTGCTATTTCTTGTATGTTTTAACAGCATGACTTGTTGCAGAGTTGTAATTTTAAACATTGAGAACGCTGTACTTGCAATGTCAATTTTAACCCTCGTTAACACACTACTACTGCGCGAGCATCGCCATGGGCTCCACCGGAGCCGTTCTGTCTGACTGCTGCACTGCCTCTCCGTGTCTCCGCTTGGGAGTGAGGTGCGTGGCTGACCCGCACAGGCCTCAGCCTTGCAGATATGAGGATTAAACAGAAAACAACCATCTACGCTTCCCTGAGGCCCTTCAATTCCATAGGGGGTGGTGAGCCCAAGGACATTTAAAGTTGGGAACCAGACTTCCCGAGAGAGGCTGCTCTTTATGAGCAATGGTTGGGAAGGAAAAGTTGATTATTCTTCACAGGCAAACGGGGTGGGACCCCTTTTGGGCCAGGATCTAGAGCCACTGGAGTGCTTGCTGGGAGGAAATGATCATGTAGTTTTGGAAGCCTTGTGACCCAGGGGCTTTGCCGGGTTTTCCTCCTGCTCAGCACCTCTGATCATCTGCCAGGCCACCTCCTCCTGTTCTGGGAGGCAGGCCAGGGAATTAGCGGGAAGGGTGCTGGGCTGAGGGTCCTGCTCAGTTAGTTTTGCCTTCAGCTCTTCCCTGCTGCGCAAGGAGGAAGTTGGCCATCCTAGGCCTGCCCAGTTGTTCACCCCAGTGTAAAGTAGCCTTTCTGCCTCTCTCCATCTGTCCTCCTTACAATGGCAGCGAGCGGATCCCAACATTCCTGATTATAAGAAAAGCCCAGGGATTGCTTGCAAGCAGCCTTCTTCTCAGCTTCACTTCTGTCTTCAGCAGGCAGCCACAATAGATGACAGTTTGAGACAACAGTACCAAGGAAATGCTTGGGCTACTGTCTGTTCCAAGTGAAGAGTTTTAAAATCATTAGCAATTGTGGCCTCTGGGCTTTATTTTGTTGTTGTTGGTATTGTTATTTTTTGCTTTTGTGTTTTGCAGTTCTGAGGATTAAATCCAGGTTCTCTGCACTGAGTTACATCCCCAGCCCTTATTTTTAGTTCTATTTTTTGTTTTTATTTTTAGACAGGGTCTTGCTATGTAGTTCAGACTGGCCTTGAACTTACTGTAGAGCCTAAGCTGGCCTTGAACTCTCAGTGATTCTCCTGCCTCAGCCTCCCAAGTGCTAGAATTCAGGCATATATCACAGTGCCCACTTGGGCTTTAAATTACTGAGACTTATTTATTCTTAATCCAAATTATAATTATTAAACAGAAAAATCACACTGCTCTCATTTTTGGCATTAGGGCTGAGTGCTTTGCTGTCACTGCTGTTCCTTGTGCCAGACAGCTCTTTATCATATTTCCATGAAGTTACTGGGGCACACTCAGGGCTCCCAAGTGCACAGTATTTGGTGATAGTGAACCCATGGTACGCGTGCCCAAGTGGGCTATTGGTATCACTGAAAGCTCTAAAAGGTTTGCCATCACTGATGTAGCTGACTCTCCATTGCACATGTAACTTATACCGCAGGGAAGTGGAGCTGTAGGTATCTGCTTCTGTGTAAGCTGAGGCAGGACACTACAGGGCCCACATGCAGTGCTCAGAAAGCTCTAAAAGTTTACCATAATCCATGCATTCCTGTCAAGTGTGGCTGGCTGGCCTCTCACCTCTGGCAGGGGTATAAACAGATGTCCAGGACACCCGTGGCCAGGGTGCTATGCACCTTCAAGGCAAAACAAACACTTCTCGAGGGAAGAACTTAATTACTGCACTTGAAAGGTTGTCGCTCCTTTTCAGGAAACTTTGAATGATCATTTCCACCCTGTTCCATTGATACTGCAGGTCTGAAAATCTGCAATGTCGTCCTTCCTCTGTGACCTCATTTATCACTATGGCCAGACTCCTGGCGAGATCCTCCTGAGCAGATGTCAGGATCGGCAGCTGCACAGCACGCTGAGGTGCTCAGAAGAGCGCAGATGGGAGCCTGGCTGCAGGGACCTGGCCGAGGGGAATGCGGTGTCAGAGAGTGAGAGGACAGCACCCCGGGAGCCCTGCAAGCAAGGAAAGGGATAGGAAGAAGCCAGGAAGGGGGTGGGGGAGACTGCACAGAAGGAGAGGGCTAAGGAAGAAAAAGGCAGAGAGGAGAGCAGGGAAAGGAACATGGAGGTGATGCTTGATGAAGCTGCATTTGCTGTGTTTCTGGGATGCTCCCAGCTGCAGCCCCCATCAGTGGTCCTGGGGGGTGACTAGGGTGGGAGTCAGCTCCTCTTCTGTTCCCCGAGCCTGGCTCCCCTTCCCCTCCCTGAGCCTCTGCAGTCTGGTGGAGAAGAGAGCTCCGGGCCCGCTAGACGCATTTTGGATGAAGAGGGCTGTGAAGACACAGGGGAAAGGGAATAAACATCTCTCTGAAGATTCGGACTTCTGGGCTGTGAGCAGGAAGAGAGCCTGGTGTTACCCAGGAAAGCGTGCTGGCAGGAGTCAAGGATAGAGCCACAGAGGGGAGGGGAGGGGAGGGGAGCAGAGGGGAGGGGAGGGAACGCTCTCCCTCTACAAGCAGGGACCTGCACAGCAAAGTCCACCAGGAGCAAAAGGAGCACAGCATGTGTGCGAACCACCCAAGTCCGTGGGGATGAAAAGAAGGCAGGCCAGAGCAAGACTCGAGTTTCAGCTCTGTTCCTTTGTCACTGGTGGGACACCCTGGCCACACTACTGCTGTCAGATGTGACTGGCAGCAGCTGGGAAGCACAGGATGGGCCCAGGACTATTTGAGGTCACAGCGAGAGTGGGTAAAGAGCAAGGGTGTGCAGTCACCAAGGGAGTCGGGTCTCCCGGCCTCCATCGAGCTAGGGGTGAGGGGAGCACAGCTGGGTGGGTGGCTGGTGGGTGGGGCTGCCCAGGGAGACAGGGAACACGTGGATCCCTCCCCAAGGGAGAGTCGTGTTGCCCGAGTGCCTGTGGGACACAGATGGAGGTGTATGTGGCAGAGGGGGCCAGAAGGGGAGTGATCAGCCCAGAGATAGGAGCTGAGACCACGAATGTAGAGAGGTGCAGAGACACACAAGAAAGCCAAAGCGGCCCCGCGGAAGACTGGCCTCTGAGGGACAGCTGTGCACGGGAGTGAGGGAGCCCCAGGCCTGTGGCTCTCAGCTGCCCTGTCCTCTGCCAGTGTTTCCGTTCCCCGGAAGAGAGCCAGGGTGGCTGGGCTTCAGCTTTCCTCTCCACGCATTTCCTTATTTACCTCCACGGTCTGCCTTCTGTTCCTGCCACTCACGGAAACCACCCTCTCAGTGGTCACTGCTTTCCCAGAGCTGAATGTGGTAGTCCCTGCTCAGTTCTCAAGTTCCCCAGTCCTTTGACCCCATGGATCAGTCTCTGAGTTCTTTGCACTGCCTCCTTCCTCGCTGTTGGACACCATGCTGTTGGCTTTGCTGGCCCGCCATTCTCCTCCTGACTGTCCTCCTCATGCATTTCCTGGGCTTGTCCTCGGCACCCTGTACGAGAGTGGACAGACGACGCCTGGCTCCTGTCTGACCCCACCTCACCCCACGCATTTGGAAGTGCCATGTCTAAGATGAGGCTTGCCTCCTTCACTCCCAACTTCCTCCTGACTTCTCGTTCCTGTTCACGGGACCACAGTGTTCTCAGCCTCTCAGGGTGAAGTTTCAGCCTCTTTGACTCCTCCCCATTTATTTGTCTATTTGCTCAGCTTAGCACTCGGCCCCCAACAGGTGAGTAATTGCCAAGCCCTGGCCGGGCTAGACTTTGGGGAAACAAATGGAAAGCACACTGCTCACAGTCTTAGGCAGTACAGACCTTGGAGCCACTTCACATCAAAATAGCCTGGGGAGTTTTCTACAGAGTCAATCTCGGCCTCACCCATCTACAAAACTGGACTCTTGGGATGGGAGCAGGAATCCGCAGTTTGAAAGCTCTCAGGTGATTCCGTTTCATGTTGCTGGGGATGGGACTCAGGGCCTTGCTGCACCCTCAGCCTCACAGGTGATGGTGACTAGGTGGTTTTCAGATCATTACAGAGAAATTCTGCAGGTTTTACCAACGATTTCTTCACTGCACTGTCACGCGGTGATCTCTTCGTATCCATTCTCCAAGCTCTCACTCCGCTTCAGTCCTCGTTAACCTGCGCTTTGTTGATTGCCAGCAGACTCATTCTATCAGACCTTTTTCTGCAGCTTTCCCACCCGCCCCCCAACTCATCTTTCTCCGTCCAATACCTTAGACCTTCTCATGATTTTGGCCACTGTGGTGGTGCTTATGTTAAATACAACCACAAACGAGAGGGCTCACAGCTGAGGAAGTGGAAAATCCACACGGCTGATGAAAGCTCAAAGACAGAGAAAAGGGCCCATTAGAGAGGAGTTGCCTTCAGTAGGGGCACAGGGGCTGATAACAGGGGTGAAGGGACCTGTAGCAAGGGCACATGAAGGTGACAGCACAAAGCCTGGTGATCTGGATGTTGAGTGACCAGCATAATCACCTCTCCACGTGTGGCCTTTCTAAATCCCAGACTAAAGGTCCGCCACAGTGATATGTGTCCCTGGCTGTCCAGGAATGTGGCCTGGGCAGACAGGCTGGGGACTGTGGTAGGAATAGAATCGGGATTCTGGGGAACTTTTTTTTTTGCACTCAAAAATCTTTTTCATCGCCTACATTTCCAGACATTTAAAGAATTCTAAGCTATTTTCAGCCCTACTATGAAAAGAAACGAGGTGTTAGCAGTCAGACACCCGTCTAACTGTTTCCTAAGAAGAGCGCTGGCAGGCTCACTCCTGATCTGTCAGCCTTCTATCGACTTTTCTGGCAAACTTTGTGAGTCTGCTAGGGCCAACGGTACTGGGAACAGCTGAACTGTACCCCGCTGTGTTTGGGTTGGTTATTACAAAGGCCACCCTCACGGGGTTGTAGTCTGCACTTCTTTTTGAGGAACCCGTGGGAGGAGAGGAGGGAAAGCACAACGCACAGAACCTGCGGTGTCCCTGGCCCTTCCCACTGATTGCCAAAGAGAAGGCAGACAGCATTTTGTATGCTTCGTCTGAATTTAAGATTTGAGAGCTACTTTTGGCGTGCAGATCTGCTGGGAACCAACGAAGCCCCCAAAGTAAACCGATCTCACTCCGGCCTTCACTTTCCCCGGAGAAGCTGGGAATCAATGATCTGAGGCTTGGGAGGAGGGTGATGTTTTATGTACAATGTTTAAATACTTTGCTACGTAATTTTCCAATTTTAAAGTGTGAGATCACTGATTATGCAGTAGGTTCCCCGGTTTTAAAAAGCCCCAGTGTGTGTGTGTGTGTGTGTGTGTGTGCGTGTGTTTAAAGTTTTCTTATGCAAAAAGAAGAAAAAAGGTAATATTCCTACCAAACCAAAATCTACTGACCTTCAATTGTCCCCCTCGCCTATGGGGATATGCAAATGTGTGTCAAAACTTTAGAACTAGGAGGGTGATGCTGAGTCTAAGGTACTCATTGGTGCCGGTATTTTATTTTATTTATTTATTTATTTTTTTGCGGTACTGGGGGGTGCCGGTATTTTAGGGAAGAGTTTCATGACTGGAAACTGGGGTTGCAGAGGTCACGTTTGCACAGAGATGGGAGGGCCAGCCTCTGTGCACAGTCCCTGGAGAGCAGCAAGGGCAGAATTGTATCAAACTAGAGCCTTGGTTTAGCTGGGTCCAGAGCAATTGGCCAAACCTGTGGTGGGCTCTGTGGGAATGACTTCTCCCCATGCCTTCAGCCCCCAACATGTTTCTTAGGGTGAAAAGGCAATTCATATAGCCCCTGAGGCATAGGTTTCAAAGGTCACAAGAGAATGCATACACATGTGTGCACGTGTGTGTGCATGTGCATATGTGTGTACATGTATGTGCACAGCCTGCACACTGATGTGCATGTGCCTGTGTTCATGCATGGGTCTGTGTGTGCTGTCAAGGCTTGTGTATCTCAGTGTCTGTGTGGGTGAATCTCTGTGGGTGCCCATAGGCTGCATGTGTCACATGGGGATGCTGCTGCCTCTGTGTGTCATGCACATGGGAGCGAGCACCAAGGGGGCAGCCTTCCCCTCCAGCAGAAGGGGTGGAAGCAACTGTTCCCCAGCACTCCCATTACACCTTACTTGCACAGAGAGGCTTTCTCTGTGCCACCCTAGGTGTTTTCTGCCACTTGAGTTCTCTCCCTTGTGTAAGAGTATCTGATACTTTCTTAGCTGTTATTGTACTCTCATTTGAAACCAATGGGTGGTGTCTGTCATTCCACAGTTCTGGAAGCTCTTTGTGTGCAGGGATATTTATCTCCAGGGACAAACACCATGCCTGGCACAAAGTAAGGGGTGACAAAGAATAGATCAGTGTGCCTCTGTCATTGCCATGGTGCCAGGTAAATGGACTATGTCAGAGGCGTTTGATTTGACTGACAGCAGAGCTGAACCAGGGTTGAGAGGCCCAAGGAGAAGGATTTCAGGGCACTGGTATCTTTAGCAAACCGTCCTAGGTTGGAGACCGGTAATGTGTGGGTCAAGCAATGCCACCAACAAGCTTGTGAGGGACAGCCTCCCTATGAAGCACGACTCTGGATGAACTCTAGGACCGAGGAAGGCATGCCAGGTGTTCTCACTGTGTACTGAACATGGGAGCCAGTTTAAGGGTGAGTAGTGTTAAAATGAATCTCTCCATCAGCACCTAAGTCCTCGGGGGTAGGGTCCAGCAAAGAGCGCTGTGTTGTCAGGCATGAGAGGTCACTTATGTACCCACAGCTGGACTGGTGTCACTTTGTGCTGGTTAGAGGGACAATCTTAACATTTATATTTCATCCTTTACCCTCCAGCAAAAAAAAAAAAAAAACAGCCAAATATGAGCCCTTCATTTAAATGGATCCTCTTCATGTTGAGCTCAGCAGAACACAGTCTGCATACTGATTGTGCTGGGCTCACTTGCTGCAGCTCGATGAAGATGGCAGGTGCCTGCTGGTGTGGAAGAGCAACATCCCAGGCACTTTTGTTGTCTGCCATGCAGTGGCAGTGAGATGTTGGGCAAGACCATGCATTTTGATGGCCTTCAAAGAAGAGGTGACATCTGAGCTGACTTAGAGAGCCTGCATTCAGATTCCTGAGGGCAGGACCAGTGACAACTGCTGCCAACCTCAAACCCACTTCATGGGCCAGGCAAGGCCCAGAGGCAAGAAGAGTGAGGGAACAGATGGCAGGTCATGGAGGCACTGATGGATGGGCGGATGGATGGGTGGGTGGCTGGGCGGACGGATGGGTGGGCGGAT
>PVLD010029497.1:0-17996 GCA_004027595.1 Dinomys branickii
TCTATAATTTGGTATTTCCTTTAATGTTTTTGTGTTAACTAATGTGAAGATAACTATGTAATACAACATCCAGTTCTAATTCCCTACTATATTCTGTATAACTTTGTATTTTCTGTATTGTTTATGGCTTTTCTGGTTCATATGTCTCCATTCTTTTGTCTTTAAAATAAAATTTAAAATAAATAAATAAATAAATAAACCTTTCCTTCCTTAATTCTGGGCTTCAGGTATTTTGTCCCAGCAACAAGAGAGCAGTAATTGAGACAAATGGGAATCCTGAAGCTCTCTCCTTCCCACTGATACATAAAAGGTGGTTTTATAAAAGTCAAGCAATTGGGAAACTGTAAGACATCAGCAATAAAAACAGAGATAGGCTTCTTGATGTACATAGTATCAGCCTAACCAAACTCAGTTTCAACAGGGGCTGTAGCTCCACTAAAACATTTTAGACATTATTGAGTAATGATGTTTGTACAAAGTCATTCTAGGTGTTTCAGATGTAACTGCATTAGTGCTGCTTGCTAAATACACACTTAAGAGAGATCTCTGGAAACAAATATTAAGTCCATAATACAAAACATTTGCACTAGTTAACATAACACATTTTCATTTGTGAAGGTCCACTTCAAACATTCTAAAACTCATATATCCCATGCCTCTGGGGGAGAACAAGGCAAACAACTGGCAAGTGCAGCGTGGCACACTCAGGCTGTGATGAGGCATCCATGCACACTATGTCGCATGAGTGACAAGCACAGTTACCTAAACAATGAGCAGGTCAGATGCTATAGAAATGTAGATAAAATAAATATGCTGGCACCTTCAGGGTGTGAGGGTCATTCCCTGAAAATTGTTCGGAGGCTCCAACTGGGGAAGCTGCCACCATAGGAGTGGGACCAAAGAACAAAGGACAGCACATGTATACATATATGTACATACATGTGAACATGCTATATGCTAAAACTTCATGACACTTCCACCAATTGAAGTCTCTACCATGCCAGAGGAGTCAATAGAAGGCCTTGCAAAATCTGGTCAGGAGACAAGTGATTGTCAGAAATGTTAAACCAGTCACTGTCCCTTCCTTCACCTTTCAGGCAGCTGTTAGATAACCAGGGTACCACTGGTTGCTAAGGATTCAGCTGCATCCTCTGTACCACTGAAATGAACAATGGCCCCATCACTGTGAATTCGAGGACAGCCTGGACTACATAAGTGAGCTCAAGGCCAACTTGCACTACATGGCAAAACCCTGTGTCAAAATACCTAAATAAATAAATATCACTTGTGAAACTTCTGAGAGCTTTACATAAAGACTCAGAGGTTCCTGAACTGTGGAGGTGTATGTTATAATATCACCCTGAGTCAAAAATATTAAAAGTGGAATCATTTGCAAAACCAAGTTGAAATTTATTTTTATAAAGAAAACTCAAAAACTGTTTTGCTTTTCTTCAGAAAGACAAACTCCTCTTTCCATAATCTCATCTCCACACTTCAGAGACAGACACGATGCTGGGCTTGGCTCAGCTCTCTTCCATTCATCTTAAGCTCTCCAAGGTTATGAGCCACAGACAGGAGCAGCTACACACTGGCCACAACACAATCACAAGGCTGGCTGGGAGGAGACTGAGTACACTCAGATGCCAGGGGCACAGTCTTTCACATGTACACTCCACTCATGAAATCTCTGGGCCCGGCCAGAGCTCCAATACTGCACCCTCATCTTGTTCCTTATCTTTTGAGAACTCACATTTTGTAAAATGATGCCATAAAATATATCCTAAATAAGAGAAGTGAGTAAAAACCACCACTGGAAGCCAGCTGGCTCTCCCAGTAGAGCCTTGCTTGGATGCTAGTCTAGAAGGCAGGCCCTCAAGGTCCAACTGTG
Organism: Dinomys branickii; assembly: GCA_004027595.1. Classification (NCBI taxonomy): domain Eukaryota; kingdom Metazoa; phylum Chordata; class Mammalia; order Rodentia; family Dinomyidae; genus Dinomys; species Dinomys branickii. The sequence continues at coordinate 1,889 of PVLD010029497.1, forward strand.
ATCTCAGTGGGACCGACACTCATTACCAAACACACAGGAGGCACAAGTCTGGACACCCCATTCCTGAGACTTGAACACACATGGGTGGCTGGCCAGGTACTTTTTTTCTCTCTTGTTATAAAGTTATTTTGAGCTATAAAACCAAATTGGTTAATTTTTGTTTTGTTTTGAGACAGAGTCTCACTATGTAGCTCAGGCTGGCCTTGAACTTTTGTTGATCCTCCTGTCTCTGCCTCCCAAGTGCTGGGAGGCTTATTCCACCACACCTGGCAAGTAAAGTAATTTTTTTAATAAAGGGAATTTATTGTCAAGCGGGGGATTCCAGCGCAGAGAACTGGAAAGCTCTTGTGGACTATTTCACCCGGGCTCCAGGGAAGCCTCATTAACTATGCCCACCGACATAGCACACCTCCCCACACAGAGGGCCATTGTTGCTGTTTCAGTTTTCTAGCCCTCTTGGGCAATGCTGTGTCAGAAGTGAGGATTATAGGTACCTAATTCTCCTCCACATGCAACAAGGGCCATTATTTTCTCCTTACCTCGCTGTTCTTATGACAAATTATAACAAAACTACTTCACAGACACACTACCTGAAAATGTGCAACATTCATTCAAGAGGCTAAGTCAAATAAAGTTTTCTTTTTGAACTTAAACTACAGGAAATTTTACTGACCGACTCTGTCTGTGTGTGGTACTAGGAGACAAATCAGGCAGGTATGTGCCAGCCAAACAGTCATCCTGGAGCCACTCCCCAGCCCTTTTTAATTTTTGATACAGGGTCTCTCGAAATTGACCTCATCTGCCCCGGAATTTGCAGTCTTCTTACTTGAGTCTCCAAGTAGCTGAGGTTAATTACAGGAAAATTATAGAAAATGTGTGAGCAGATTTCTGAGTATAAAATGGAAGAAATTCAATCTCGAGCCCAAACAAACATTACAAACACTTATTAACAAAAGGAAAGCTCAATATACCCTGCAGATGAACACTCTTCTTATGGATATTTAAAGCTAGCCATCACACTTCTCATTAATACTTGCTAAAACCTATTTAGCAACTTCTAGGTATAGTTATGTGTTCCATTCCAAGGTAAAGCATTAGACACAAAAAAAAGGGTTACACTGCCGTGAGCAGTTGTTTCTCTGCCTTGTGGAGGTAGGGATTGAACACAGAGCCCTATGCATGCCAGGCAGGCACTCTACCACTGAGCTATAGCCCCAGCTCAGTCACCACTGGAAAAGAAATAAAAGGACTATATACACCTAAGATAGGATTTCCCACTTTAATCTGATTGACATGGACAAAGTAGAGTGAACAAGAAAGAAATTTAGTTTTAGCTCTGCTTTATGCATAACCATATGCAATTCTTCCAAAAACAAACAAAATAAAACACTTTTAAAAACCACATCTGTCAGAATATTATGAACCATTCTAAGTGTAATCCGGAAATATGCTATCTGAAGAGTTGGAAAATCATAATGGGCAAGAAAAGATTAAAATAAAAGCACGAGGGTCTGAAACATTTCTAAGGTGGGTACCTGCAGAAAAAATGTGAAAGCTCTTGCTGGCTGCTATGGAAACATGCTGATGAAGATTGGTCCATGTCTTACAATGTTTTCTTTAAACATACTTCTTTGGCAAAGTGGCAACATCGGCTGGATGCAGCTATCCTTCAGACACCCAGCTTATTGGCCTGGGTGAGAACAGCTTTGAGAACTGGCATGAAAGCAGAGGTCACACTGAAGTTGCTGGTGCTGACTCTGTGGGTATGGATGGTCAAACCTTCTGAGTAGTTTTGCATTTCAATACTTCTTGCAATATTGTGTAAACCACTGATGATTGTTGGTGAGAGCTCAAATAAAGGTGCAACCAAGACAAAAATTAGGGGAGAACTTCTCTGTGAGACATCTATAAACATGAAACCTAGATTCTTTAGCAGAGCTTGGAATAAACATTTTAAAAATGTATAAACCATTGAGTATCTCTAGAAATAGCTTCTTAGACCATGCAACAGTTAAGTTATAAATTAGAAAAATGACAAAATGATTCATGTGAAGAATTATTTAAGAATTATATGTGTCTATAACCAGGTATCTTTTTACAGAAATGCAGCCAGATTTTTCTCCTCTAACTTGAAATGCTAACATTTCTTTCTATACAAGTACTTATTATTTTAGAGAAAGCCTCATTCATTTTAAAATTTCTGCTAAGTTTATAAAGGAGATCAAAAATTCTTAAATTATTCTATCTTATGGTATGGACCCAATTTATATAAAATCTTATCTACAAAAAAGTCCTGAATTTTTGGTCTACTTCTGTTAGTAGGACAATAAGCTTGACCGTATAGTCAACTTACCAGTTCTTAACTGCTTTTTATACTCCTGGCATCTTTATGAGAAGGAATCCTAGTATGTTGCCAGGCTGGTCTCAAGCGATCCTCCCAAGGTCAGCCTCTTGAGGCTCTGGGACACAGATGCATGCCCCCTTGCCCAGCCTTGTCATCTCTTAAAAACATAAAACCTGCATTTTCTCCCCTGTCATCACTTAGCAAACAAGTTGATAATTTAAATGGAAACCATTTTGGATCAGCCTATGGACCACGCCCCTTAACTGCTATATTAACTTTCCCTAGTTTGGCTCTCATGAGAGAAGTAGGACATTTTTATCTGATGAGACTGGGTATCGGGGTTGGGCTGGAAGAATGCTGACACACAAGAATATAAAAGTGCTAGTTTTTTTTTCTCTCCCATCCTCAAGGTTTCATTAGTAAAGATAAAACAATTCTAGAACTGAATGGAGGGGTGGGATGAGGAAACAGCTACTGCCCGACCCCTAGCTGTGGGCTCTCTCCATACAGCACATTACCCTGCTCATCTGGCTTTGCCTTTGTGTAACAGCTGCTCTTGTAGAAAAAGATCAGGAGTCTTACAATATAAGGAAGAGTCCAGATTCCTTCCCTGTCAAATGAAGTATCTGCCTAGATTCTGATTTCTCAATACACCAGCCATAAATTGGACAACAAAAGGTCAGCTACCTTAGGGACAATACAAGCCAGTTTGTTTTCTAGTGTTTGCTTTGAAAAGGGTTAAAATCGCGCTCTCTTCTGCACTGTTCTCTCACTTCACATGAATAAAACCCAAGATTCAGATGAACAGTCAGAGGAAAGCCCATTCTGTAACTGTCAAAACAGTTTTGCCTCCAAAATGACTAAAGGTGCTATATTATTAAAAATTATTTAAAATAATTTTAAAAATTATTAAAAATCTTTCTTTTCCTCCCAACTTACTGTCTGTTCTCTAAGTTTATCATATAGAAACTCTAAGCATTTGCTGGCATCATCTAGCTTCCTCTTGGTTTACTGCAGGAGAGGAAAAACAGATGTTATATTGGAACACTTTATTCACAGAACTTGCCCTAAACCTTACACAAAAGATGTTGAACTGTCCCGACCCGCGGGTAGTCAACGAAGGCTCTAGAGGGGGAGTGGGATGAATGAGACAAGAGACACAAGAAATGGAGACAAGACAGGAGTCTGATCAAGTCTCGTTTATTGAGCGGAAAGCTCGGGCTTATATACAGTGCGGGAGTGGGGATTGACGTCAGCAGGTAACTAGGCAACGGAGGGAGGTCCAGATATCATGCGAGGGTGGTCAGAGCATCAGGCGATATTACGTAATTAACAGGAAGTTGGCCATATATAGAAGTCACAGGAAACTAACCATACATGGAAACTACAGGAAGCTGACCATATATGGAAACTGGAACTTAACTTTCAAGATGGCTGGTAATTTACAAAATGGATGCCAACCGCAGGTCTTTCAGCGGTATAAGATGGATGCAGACCGCAGGTCTCTCAGTGGTCTCCCACACTGAACAGCTTCCTTTTATCAAAGAAATGGAGGCAACTAGGATCACGAACTGCTTAGAATGGGGATCGGTAATTTATTAGGGACAGGATGGCAGGCAGTGGAGAGAATGGAACTTCCTTCCAGCAGGCACAAAGGGGTACTGACTGGACTTCCTCTGGCCTACAAATGACTTGACCAGGTGTGTGTGAAACTGCACTATTGTCACAGGCCTCTGGAGGCAGCCATGTGTCCATGTCCCACAGAAAAGAATGTCTTCAGACTAGCTACCTAAGATTATGGGTTTGGGGCTGGAGATATAGCTCAAGTGGAATAAGCGCTTGCCTAGCAAGAGCAGGGTCCTGAGTTCGATCCCCAGTACTGCAAAAAAAAAAAAACAAAAAAAAAAACAAATCCTAAGATTATGGGTTAAAGGAGGCAAACGTGGGCCCTTGCTGAACCTTTTAAGACTACTACTTGTGCACTTGGTATGCTCAATCCTGCCTCTTTTTGTGCTGTCATAGCACCAAGCAAGGAAAAGGAAACTATCTTCTGGCATCTTAAGATTACTAGTTTGCCTGAGAAAGACTTGTATACAGGCGCTTCACTTGTTACTAAGAGTTCTTGTGAAACCCGTATACGATGAAAGTCACATCTGCACAAAACTTCCTGAAACATTCTCACACTGTTTTGTGTTCCCTTCTGCAAATGTCATGAAACTGTACACAGCCCAACATTGGGTAAGTTGTAAATGCTTGTTAGCACTGTTTCTGAGTAACATTCCTTTGCATTCATTTATACTTGTATGGGCCACAAAGAGTGAATGTGTTGCAACTTTCCCGGGAACAGAAGGGAAGCACTGTGGGAAGAGAAACATGTTTCTTACAATGAGATCTTCTTAGTAAAACACAGAGCAGTTTGCCTGAGAAAGAGTTGTATACAGGCGCTTCACTTGTTACTAAGAGTTCTTGTGAAACCCCTGTACAAGGAAAGTCACATCTGCACAAAACTTCCTTAAATATTCCCACACTGTTTTGTGTTACCTTCTACATAGGTCATGAAACTGTGCACATCCCTACATTGTGCAAGTTTTAAATGCTTCTTAGCACTGTTGCTGAGTAACATTCCATTGCATTCACTGAAACGAGTGTTAGGTGCAAACAGTGAATGTGTTTCAACTGTTCTGGGAACAGTGGGGGAGCACTGTGGAAAGGGATTGCCTCGGTTACTTTTCTCTCATTGCTGAAACAAAATACCCAACGCCAAAAATAAAGGAAGGAAAGGTTTACTTAGCTTACAGTTTGTGGAGGTTTCAGTCCATACTTGGCTGTCTCAGAGGCAGAGTGCCGCATGGCAGAGGGCAAACTGTTCACGGCAGCAGAGCACAGCAAAAACCACAAGCAAAAGGGAGGAATGGCTATAAGCAGCCTCCCTTTCTCCCCTACATTGTAAACAGCTTACCCCCACCCAGGAGTGGTGAACCTCTCACACAGTCTCCATGCTCTCCTCTTCCACAGGCTCAGGATGTTTACAAATTAAGCATTCCAGCTTCCTGCTGAATCACTCAGTTAAACCTCCAGATTCCCCAAGTTGACACAATGTATCAACCATAACAGGGATATAGGTTTCTCACAACCAGATATTGTTAGGAAAACCCAGTGCAATTTACCTGATAAGGACTTGTATACAGGCGATTCAGTTGTTACTAAGTAATCTGGTGAAACCTGTGAACAACGCAAGTAGCTATTTCCTATAACTTGCTGAAATATTCCCACACAGCCTAGTGTTGTATTCTACTTACATCATGAAACCATACACAGCCCAGCATTGGGTGAGTCTTAAATGCTTGTTAGCACTGTTTCTGAGGAACATTCCTTTGCATTCAGTTACACTCATATGGGGCTCAAAGAGTGAACGTGTTGCAACTTTTCCGGGAACACTAGGGAAGCATTGTGGGAAGAGATACAGGTTTCTTATAATGAGATCTTCTTAGGAAAACACAGCGCAGTTTGCCTGAGAAAGACTTGCATACAGGCACTTTAATTGTTACTAAGAGTTCTTGTGAAACTCGTGTAGAATGAAAGTCACATCTGCACAAAACTTCCTGAAACATTCCCACAGTTTTGTGTTCCCTTCTACATATGTCATGAAACTGTGCACAGCCCTACATTGTGTATGTTGTAAATGCTTGTTAGCACTGTTGCTGAGTAACATTCCATTGCATTCACTGAAACACATATTGGGCATAAACAGTGCATGTGCTGCAACTTTTCCAGGAACAGTAGGGAAGCATTGTGGAAAGGGATATAATTTTGTCACAATGAGATCTTGTTAGGAAAACACAGTGCACTTTGCCTGATAGGGACTTGTATACAGGTCCTTCACTTATTACTAAGTGATCTTGTGAAACCCATGAACAGGGAAAGTAACCACTGTCTACAACTTGCTGAAACATTCCCACTCAGCTAAGTGTGGGATTCTACTTATGTCAAGAAATTGTACAAAGCCCAACATTGGGTAAGTTGTAAATGCTCTTTAGCACTGTTTCTGAATAACATTCCATTGCATTCAGTTATATGCATATTGGCCACAAATAGTGAATGTGTTGCAACTTTCCCAGGAACAGTAGGGAAGCACTGTGGGAAGAGATGCAGGTTTCTTACAATGAGGTCTTCTTAGGAAAACACAGAGCAGTTTGCCTGAGAAAGACTTGTATTCAGGCGCTTCACTTGTTACTAAGAGTTCTTGTGAAACCCATATACAGTGAAAGTCACATCTGCACAAAACTTCCTGAAATATTCCCACTGATTTGTGTTCCATTCTGCATGTCATGAAACTGTACACAGCCCAACATGGGGTGAGTTTTAAATGCTTGTTAGCACTGTTTCTGAGGAACATTCCTTTGCATTCAGTTATACACATATTGGCCGCAAAGAGTGAATGTGTTGTAACTTTCCTGGGAACAGTAGGGAAGCATTGTGGGAAGAGATACAGGTTTCTTACAATGCAATCTTCTTAGGAAAACAGAGTAGTTTCCCTGAGAAAGACTTGTATACAGGCACTTCACTTGTTTCTAAGAGTTCTTGTGAAACTTGTGTAGAAGGAAAGACATCTGCACAAAACTTCCTCAAATATTCCCACACTGTTTTGTTTTACCTTCTACATATGCTATGAAACTGTGCACAGCCCTACATTGTGTAATTTGTAAGTACTTGTTAGCATGTACAGTAACATGTATGTGCACATGTTATGAGCAGGTATGAACATATATGCATGTCATACACAACATGATCGTGCAGTTACACGTATGCGCAGTAACATGGAAGGACATGTCACATGCATGTACACAAACATATATGGAGTGTGTAACATGTATGTGCACTAACATGTATGCAGCCCATGTGCAAACACAGGCCAGTGATCCCAGGTTCACATTTCCACAACAAGCTCCAAGGAGAAAATGTACAGCACTTAGCTCAAGGCTTGTATGCAGCTCAAAACTGAATAAAAGTGCATTCACACTGCCTTGTCAAATGCACATATGAGTCTTTGCAAAGAAAAGCATAGGTGTAGATTACCCAGAGTACACTGATGCCCAGTTCCAGCAAATAAGGAGAAAATGACACTTGCAGTATGTGAATGTTTCAGGAAGTTCTGTACTTCAATTGGATTTCCTGGTTGTACACTGGTATAACTCCATCATACAGTGACATATACTTTCAGTGACATGTGTGGACATGTGTCATACATGTTCGGTAACATGTACATACATGCATGTTGTATGCAGGTTTGTACATACATGAATGTCCTAAACCAAAACAACATGATTGTGCAGTTAGGTGTATGTACAGTAACTTGTATGGTCATGTAACACATATGTACCCTTACATATATGGAGTATGCAACATATATGTATACTAACATGTATGCAGCCCACAGGCAAACACATGTGTGCAATCCCAGGTCCACATTTGCACAAAGAGCTCAGTGTAGGATATGTCCAGTACTGAGCACAAATCTTGTATGGAGCTCAAATGCATGTCAAAATGCATTCACGCTGCATTCTCAAATGCACATATGAGTCCTTGCAAAGAAAAGGATATGTGTAGTTTACCCAGAGTAGCCCTATGCCAGTTCCATGAAATAAGCAGAGAACTCCACCCTTACGGTATGTGGACGTTTCACGAAGTTCTGTACATAAATTCGATTTTCTGTTTGCACACTGGTATAACCTGACTGTACAATTCCATGTATTTGCAGTACCATGTATGGACATGTGTTATGCATGAACAGTAACATGTATGTACAGACATGTTATATGCAGGTATGAACATGCATGCATGTCATATGCCAAAATTAGATGATCATGCAGGTACATGTATGTACAGTAACATGAATGGACATGAAACACCCATGTCCACTTACCTCTACGGAGCATGGAACATATATGTACATTGACGTGTGTGGGAAGCGATCCCAGACTCACATTTCCATGACAAGTTCCAGGTCGGAAATGGTCAACCCTGAGCTCAAAGCTTGTATGCAGTTCAAAGCTGCCTAAAAATGCATTCTCAAATGTGCCTATGAGGCCTTGCAAAGAAAACCTTATGTGTAGCTTACCCAGAGTAGGTCTAGGTCAGTTCCATGAAATAAGCCACACTTACATTATATGGACATTGCATGAAGTTCTGTGATTGTACAATTATATCTATTTGCAGTAACAGGTATGGACCTGTGTTATGCATGTACATACATGTTATATGCAGCTATGAACACACATGCATGTTATACACCTAAATAGCATGATCATGCAGTTACACGTATGTACAGTAACACATGTGGACCTGTCACACATATGTACACTTACATATAGGGAGCATGTGACATGTATGTACACTACATATACACAGCCCTTGTGGAAACACATGCAAGCAATCCCTGATTGACATTTCCACAAAGAGCTGCACATACGAAATGTACAGCAGTGAGCTCAAAACTTGTATGCAGCTCAATGCTGCACAAAATGGCATTTGCACCTCATTCTCAAATGTACATGGGAGTCCTTGCAAGAGACACATATGTGTACCTTACCCAGTGTTGGCCTATGCGCCTTTCAATCAAATGAGCAGAACTTCACACTTACAGTATGTGGATGTTTCAGGAAGTTCTTATAAACTTTCAATTTCCTGGTTGTACACTGGTATAACCCAATCAGACAATTACATGTACTGTCACTGAGATGAAGGGATATGTATCATGCATGCACAGGTACATGTATGTACATACGTGTTACTGCGGATATGCAAAAACATGCATGTTATGCACCAAAATAACATGCTCATGCAGATACATGTGTGTACAGTAACATGTATAGACATGTAACACGTATGTGTACTTACATATAAGGAGCATGCTGCAACCACATGTGAAGGATCCTAGGTTCACATTTCCACAAAGAGCTGCCCGTAGGAAATGTATAGCACTGAGCACAAAGCTTCTACGGAGCAAAAGCCACATGAAAACACATTCATGTCGTTGTCAAAAGAGCATATGAGTCCTTGGATGTAATACATGTCTGTAGCTTACCCCTTGCAGGCCTATGCGTTTTTCCATTAAATAAGCAGAACTCCACACTTACACTATGTGGATGTTTCTTGAAGTTCTGTACATACATTCGATTTTCTGGTTGTACCCTTTATAACCCAATCATACAATGAGAAGTATTGGCAGTAACATGTATGGACATGTGTTATGTATTAACAGTAACATGCATGTACATACATGTTATAATGCAGGTATGAACGTACATGCATTTTATACACAGAAAAAAACATGATCATGCAGTTACACATATGTGCAGTAACATGTATGGACATGTCATAGGCACATACACTCACATATATGGAGCATGTAATCTATATGTGCACGAATATATATGCGGCCCATGTGCAAACACATGCAAGTGATCCCAGGTTCACATTTCAACAACAAGCTCCAGGTAGGAAATGTACAGCACTGAGCCCAAGGCTTGTATGCAGCTCAAAACTGAATAAAAATGCATTCACACTGCCTTGTCAAATGCACATATGAGTCTTTGCAAAGAAAAGCATAGGTGTAGATTACCCAGAGTACACTGATGCCCAGTTCCATCAAATAAGGAGAAAATGACACTTACAGTATGTGAATGTTTCAGGAAGTTCTGTACTTCAATTGGATTTCCTAGTTGTACACTGGTATAATAACTACATCGTACAGTGACATGTCCTTTCAGTGACATGTATGGACATGTGTTATGCATGTCCAGTAACATGTACATATATACATGTTGGGTGCAGGTATGTACATACATGCATGTTACACACACAAATAACATGATCGTGTAGTTATACCTATGTACAGTAACTTGGATGGACACGTAACATGTATGTACCCTCACATATATGGAGCATGAAAAATTTATGTATACTAACACGTATGCAGCCCATGCGAGCGATCCCAGGTTCACATTTGCACAAAGAGCCCAATGTAGGATATGTCTAGTACTGAGCACAAATCTTGTATGGAGCTCAAATCCGTGTCAAAATGCATTCACTCTGCATTTTCAAATGTGAATATGAGTCCTTGAAAGAAAATGGTATGTGTAGCTTACCCAGAGTAGGCCTCTGCCAGTTTGATGAAATAAGCAAAACTCCATGTTTACAGTATGTGGATGTTGCATGAAGTTCTGTACATAAATTCAATTTTCTGGTTGCCCACTGGTATAACCTGATCACACAATTCCATGTATTTACAGTACCATGTATGGTTATGTGTTATGTATGTACAATAACATGTATGTACAGACATGTTATATGCAGATAGGAACATACATATGTGCCATACACTGAAATTAGATGATCGTGCAGGTACACATATATACAGTAACACATATGGACATACGACATGCATGTCCACTTACCTCTATGGAGCATGGAACATATATGTACAATGACATATGTGCAGTGCATGTGCAATCACATGCGAGTGATCCCAGACTCACATTTCCATGACGAGTTCCAGGTCAGAAATGGTCAACCCAGAGCTCAAAGCTTGTATGCAGTTCAAAGCCGCCTAAAAATGCATTCTCAAATCTGCCTGTGACACCTTGCAAAGAAAAGCTTATGTGTAGGTTACCCAGAGTAGGCCTAGGCCAGTTCCATGAAATAAGCAGAACACCACATTTATGGTATATGGACATTTCATGAAGTTCTGTATAGGAATTCGATTTTCTAGTTGTACACTGGTATAATCTGATTGTACAATTACATCTACTTGCAGTAACAGGTATGGACATGTGTTATGCATGTACATACATGTTATATGCAGCTATGAACACACATGCATGTTAAACACCTAAATAGCATGATCATGCAGTCACACGTATGTACAGTTACATGTGTGGACCTGTCGTGTGTATGTATGCTTACATACAGGGAGCATGTAACATGTATGTACACTACATGTATGTGGACCTTGTGGAAACACATGCAAGTGATCCCAGGTTGACATTTCCACAAAGAGCTGCATTTATGAAATGTACAGCAGTGAGCTCAAAGCTTGTATGCAGCTCAATGCTGCATAAAACGGTATCTGCACTGCATTCTCAAATTCACGTGAGAATCCTTGCAAGAAATACATATGTGTAGCTTACCCAGTGTCAGCCTATGCGCCTTTCAATAAAATGAACAGAACTCCGCACTTAGAGTATGTGGATGTTTCAGGAAGTTCTGTATAAACTTTTGATATCCTGGTTGTGTACTGGTATAACCCAATTGGACAATTACATGTACTTTCACAGACATGAAAGGATATGTATCATGCATGTACAGGAACATGTATATACATACATGTTACATGCAGACATGCAAAGACATGCATGTTATGCACCAAAATACTACAATCATGCAGTTTCGCCTATGGACAGTAACATGTATGGGCATGTAACACGTATGTGTACTTACATGTAAGGAGCATGTAACATATATGTACAGTGACATGTCTGTTGTCAAGGTGCAGCCACATGTGAGAGACCCCAGGTTCACATTTCCACAAAGAGCTGTCTGTAGCAAATGTATGGCACTGAGCACAAAGCTTCTACAGAGCCAAATCCACAAAAAAAACACATTCATGTCATTGTCAAAAGCTCATATGACTCCTTGCATGTAACACATGTGTAGTTTTCCCATTGTAGGCCCATGCGCATTTCCATGAAATAAGCCAAACTCCACAGTTACACTGTGTGCACGTTTCTTGAAGTTCCATACATAAATTCGATTTTCTGGTTGTACACTGGTATAACCCAATCATACAATGACAAGTATTGGCAGCTTGAATGCAGCTCATAGCCTCATAAAACAGTATTCACACTGCATTCTCAAATGGGCATAGGAGTTCTTGCAAGAAACGCATATGTGTAGCTTACCCAGTGTAGGCCTATGCACATTTCAATCAAATGAGCAGAGCTCCACACTGACAGTATGTGGATGTTTCAGGAAATTCTGTATAAACTTTCGATTTCCTGGTTGTACACTGGTATAACCTGATTGGACAATTACATGTACTTTCACTGACACTGACAAGACGTTATTGTAAGAAATCTATATCCCTTTCCACTATGCTTGGGTACTGTTCCCCGAAGGGTTGCAACACATTCACTCTTTGCAGTCAATAGGTATACAAGTGAATGCAATGGAATGTTACTTAGCCACAGTGCTAGCGTGCATTTACAACTTACCCAAAGTTGGGCTCTGCACAGTTTCAGGACGCAAGTAGATGGCAACATTTAGCAGTGTGGGAATGTTTCCGCAAGTTATGTGCAGAAGTTTTTTTGTTGTACACAGGTTTCACAATATCTCTTACTAACATAGGAAGAGACTGTATAAAAGTCCATATATGAATGCTTATATGCTCTAGCTCTCCCCTACATCACCGTCACTTCTTCCTATGCGAGTCCTCCCTCTATCCCTGTTACCCCCTAACATGGTCTATCTTCCAGTTCTTCCTCTCCCCAGTCTACAGATCTACATGGATGGGGAATTCACCAACCAATATCTCTACCCACCTGAGCACTCCCGACGTAGGATCTCCATCGGGGTAGTCCTGGGTCCATCTGTCTTGGCAGGAGCTCTGGCAGCCCCCAGCACTGCAAACTGTGTTGTTTCTAACCTCCCACCGGTTAACCGACGACCAGATCATCCAAATCAGGTGGCCAACACTCTTTTCTGATATATTCCCAGTTAGATCGGCTTTCAGGTGTCATCCTCCAACACAGATGGGCACTGGATCTGCTCACCACCGAAAAAGGAGAAACATGTCTCTTCCTGGGGAAAAATGCTGCGTCTATGCTAACCAGTCCGGCCTTATCCAAGAAAAAGTCCAGCAACTTAAAAACCGAGCCCAACACCTCCACAGTGAATCCTCTCCCACGTCCAAGTATCTGGGCCAGCGTCCTTCCTTGGTTGCTCCCACTGTTGGGACCCCTCGCCGCCATTTGTGCTCTCCTCCTTGCAGTGCCCTGCATTTTTTCTCTCATTCACAACACAGTCCAAAGATTACTTAAAACTTTAACCTTATGCTTCTTTCAGATTTCAATTTCAGCCGGTCCCAACTGACGACCCAGAAACAGACTTAACAACGCCCCCCCCCCTCAGCGAGGAGGAGTAGCCACCAGCAAAACATGTCGCCCCCTCGTCTCCTTCAGCTGCTGCTGACTGAGGACCCAGGCAAAATAACTACGCCCCTCCTCAGCAGGAAGTAGCTACTGACAAAACCCACCGTCCCTATTCCTATTAGATTAAGTCTGGGATGATAAGTCACAAGGCAGCCAGCCTCACCCCCCTCGTGGGAAAACTTTAACTCTCAATATTTCTCGAGTTCCCTTACCTGTTCCACTTCCATCCCCTCGGCCACAAAAGCTCTCCCCACCCTCATTCACTCTGGCAGTTCACCTGCTCGGGTCATTCTGACACGGGCAACTCCTGTTATTCAGGCTTCTGGCCTGGATGCCCTCCCAGCTGCTCAGGGCTCGGCCTGTTCTGGCCCAGGGACATCTCCTCACCCCACCCCACCCCTGCCAGAAAAAAGAGCTTAAAGGCCCACGCTTTCCTCAGCTCGGGGCTACCTTGGTCTGCTAGGTAGCCTGCTACTCTGTCCCTCCCCCAATAAAGACTTCTCTTGTGTCAGAAGGTCTGGTCTGGTTCCATGTGGGGTCTCTATTTCTATCAGTTAGAAACATAAAGATGGCGACCAGGTGAGCGGCAGAGGGAATCTCTCCCAGAGACCGATCCTTTGTGCACGGGTGCCCGGTCTGTGGATGCAAAATTCCAACTGATCGGGCTGCTCTCCGTGGCATGAGCATTAAAGGGCCGGCTGGACAAGCCGGGCGGCGAGAAGTGGGCGGATCCTGAGAGCTGGGCGCCCGAGAGATCGGTGAGGCGCTTCAGCCGCAGCTCTGCTCAAATCGCGTACAGCCGAGAGAGCGATTGCAGTGGGAGGAAAGCCTCTACCTCCTGAACCCGATCGGCTCGGAGACGGCTGTAACCAGGATTTGTTGGAGGCAGTGGAGCAGAGGAAACTCAGAGAACGAGCTACTGGGACAGATTGCGCCAATCTGGGCAGCGTTCTGGGATCCCGTTCAGAGCCCCACCCCCACAGCCGGCGCTGCGCGAACTGGAGCAGCTGCGATCAGCGGGATTTCTGAGTTGGGAAAAAGGTCGATCCACGGAGATACATCTGAACGACATTCCTGCCAGCAGGATCCCAGGGTGAGTTGAGTGGGCACTCTAACTGGTTTTTCCTGAGTTGGGAAGAAGCTCTACCCAGCAAGTGACATCAAAGCAGCTTTAAGGACTGTGGGATCTCCCAGGTAGGAAGAGCTAGCTAGGCGCCCCTAGGGGATTTGTGAGGGGGGAAGAAGCTCCACCCAGGGAGGAACACCTGAGTGGCCTCTCTGCAAGACGCCTGGGGCGGCGACCTGTTTATACGCCCCAGCCAGGGCTCAGGGTAGGGAGTAGAAGCGGAAATCTCAGCAGACAGCTTAAGGGACATTCTCCCAAAGAGAAGGAATCATTGGAGCAGCCTCTGCAGCAGACCTTTGCCTGCTGAACTGCCTGGGGAATTTATAGCTCCACATTTTGAATCTGATACCCAATAATGGGAAAACAGAGGAACAAAACGCAGTCTCAAAACTCAACACCACCCAGAACAAGTTTTGAATGTGAGGATACAGGGGATCCAGGAAATCACTTACCTGCAAGTTATGAAACGATTGCATCCGAAATGAAACAACTCCAACAGGCCATAAAAGAGCTTAAAGCAGAAATACGCCACATACACACAATGATTTCTCAGACAAAAAACGAGCTGAAAACAATGATGGAAGAAATGTTCCGTGCACATAGAGAAGATATAGACAAAAGACTAGAAGAAAATAGTAAACAAATGCAAACGTTACAAGAGCAATTTAGGAATGAATTACCAATAATGAAACAGGTCCAAAGAGAATGCCAGCATTTGAAAACTAACGCTGAAAGCATGCAAAATCATTTAAATGAAACCGAAGATAGAATTTCAGAACTTGAAGACAGCATGGCAGCTTATGAGCGTGAAAGGAAGAATCTCATGATATCATCAAAGACACAAGAAAAGTCAATCCAAAAGCTGCAAGATGAAGCAAAACGGAACAATATTTGAATTATAGGAGTGTGTGAAACAGCAGGAGATCTCACAAACGATATAAAAGGAATATTTGAAGAAATAGGAGCAGAAAATTTCCCAAACAAGGTAAAAGATACTGAAGTTCAGTTAAGGAAACATATAGAACCTCAATGATCCATAACCCAAACAAAAACACACACAGGCATATAATAGTCAAGATCCCAGATATCCAGCAAAAGAACACAATATTAAAAGCTGCCAGAGAAATGAAACAGATCACCTATAAAGGAAAGCCCATCAGAATCACAGCAGATTTCTCAACAGAAACCATGAAATCAAGAAGAGCTTGGAGCGAGATACTACAGATTCTGAAACAAAACAACTTCCAACCCAGACTGATGTATCCTACAAAATTATCCCTCAAATTCAATGGAGAAATAAAATATTTCCACGACAAAGAACAACTGAAGAACTTCATGAGTGCCAAACCAGCATTGGAAAAAGCACTAAAAGATATTCTAGACAGAGAAAAAAGAGACCACAATCCCAAGAACAGCTATAGAAATAACTCC
>PVLD010029498.1:0-17998 GCA_004027595.1 Dinomys branickii
TTGAGAGGATCAACTGTCTGACTAAATTTGCATGTCTGTATATGGGTCCATACATCTACAATTCGAAGATATCAATGGATAAAACAACAACTACTGTTGAGACCATATCACCTTGTCTATAGATTAGTTGTAATTGTACTATTTTCTATGATAATGGGTGTCTGTTTGTCAATATGTTTTTGTACTTTTATGTTTCTAAAATTAAAAAAAATAAAATAAAAAAATAAATCACATGATCATGTATAGTAACAGCAACAACCCCACTTCTCTGGTACCAAATTCTGTCTTGGTTACTTTTCTCTCATTGCTGAGACAAAATACCCAAAGCCCAAAATAAAGGAAGGAAAGGTTTATTTAGCTTACAGTTTATGGAGGTTTTAGTCCATACTTGGCTGGCTCAGAGGCAGAGTGGCACATGGCAGAGGGCAAGCGTTCATGATGGCAGAACACAGCAAAAATCACAACAGCGAAAGGGAGGAATGGCAGGCAAGCACCCTCTTTCTACCTCCCTTATATTGTAAACAGGCTACCCCTACTCAAGCGGGGTATAGCACTCACATAATCTCCATGCGCTCCTCTTCCACAGGCTCAGGATGTGTACAAAGCAAGCACCCTGGCTTCCTGCTGAGTCACTCAGGCAAACCTCTAGACTCCCCAAGTTGACACAGTGTATCAACTATAACACTCCTTTAACTTGCAGGTGTTGGGCATTTTGTCTCAGCAATGAGAGATAAGACAGAGAGTAACTGTGGGGATTTCACTGCTTCTTTCACAGAGCTTACAGGACACCTTGCAGACAGAAAGCCCTTCCTGCCCCAAAAGCCAATCCTGATAAAGGCTCTGAAATTAGAGTAGTCTTTTTATATTGAGAATAAGATTCAGCCACACTTCAGGTACGAGAATGACAGCTCAGTTATATATAATAGCAGAGCATTAGGAAATGAGAAATATCAATATATTGGAATCTCTTGCAGTGAGCAAAAGTTACCCTGGTAAAGAATTATCAATGGCATTTTTTTAAAGTCACTGGGCACACCCACTGCATAACAATCACTTGAGATACTGGTTGGTGTTTGTTCTCACTATGGGGAGGAACCAGGGAAAATAAAAGCTGCTGTACTTTGTTCTTTCTATTTTTTTTCCTCCTATGCAAGAGAAGTTTTTGTGCTCTCTGGGATCCTTGGAGTAATTTTGCAGGGAAGCCACCCTTGTAGGTTCTCATTCCAAATTCTAAATTCATTCTGGCAATTTTGCAGGGAAAGAGAAAAGCTGCTGATGGGGAGGGGCAAAGGGGACAAAAGAAGGTTTGTGGGAACCGTCCCCTGCTCTCCCTCCCTTCTCCCCACGCCACACTCTTAGGTGCCACAGGCAGATGGTGGTCCTCAGGAGGGACAGTGGCAACATGTCCCTGGGAGTTTTACTCCAAGCTCCAGATTCACTTGCCAAACTCAGCACAAAACCTGCAGATTGCCTGACATCAAATACATACAGGCCATGGCACACACAAAAGAACAAAGATCAGACTGCTACCATCTCCAGACCAGTTCTAAGGAGACTCACATGACTGGTATGGAAAGCCCACCAGTTGGGCAGAGTAGGCAGGTGAGAAGAGCAGGAAATAATTGATATAATGACCCAGGCTGCCTTTCTGATGTGCCCATATTGTGGTATAAAATTCATACACCCTGTAGGTGCAAAGTAAAAAACAAAACAGGTTAGGAAGTGATACAGTCTATCTCCTCTCCATTTTTTTATTTTTAAAATGGTTGTATATGTATGGATGAATATTGATACAGACCACACACACACACGCGCGCGCACACGCACACACACACACACACTGTGTTGGGTGCTTAGTGTCCACCCCTCCCCTAGTTCTCTCAACAGCCTCATGAGGGACACCATGCCTTCATCCTCATTTTGCAGGCCAGGAAACTCAGGGATAAGGAACCCAAGTTGTTTACTCAAGACCGTGCAGAAAACAGGCATGAGCAGAAGGTAAGTGAGTCCAGATCCTCTGACTCTAGTGTGCCTCTCATGTCCTACTCCGCCTTCCTCGTGTCTCAGGGCACTGTGCCTCTGCAGAGTAAACCCCCAATGCATGTCACTGAACTGCTTGTCGTGTACCCTTGGGGGTGGAGTTACAAGTGGTACTAACCTTTCCCTGTGTTCTTGTCCATATTCTCTGTAATGAGGATACTTTGCTTTTACAATTAAAAAAGAATATCTTACCTTTAAAACAACAGAAAGCCTTTGCATTCCCTGAGATGCTCCTAACCTTCAGCCGAGCCCCCGGAAGGAGTAAGTTGTCCTGCAGCCCCAGCTGGCTCAGCACCCGACCACCTGGCTTGGCTTCTCCCCCAGGTCCTCTGTGAGGCCCAGAAGAGGAGGACACATATAGATAGATTTGGCCTTCTCCTTCTCTGCTAAATTTAAACGCAAGCACCCCAAAGAGCACTCTCTCTTCCCCACACACCCAACCCCTGAATCTGCTTCTTCTCTCAAGCAGGTTCCCAGGGGGCAGTCTGCATGCCAAAGGGTAGCTTGCAAGAGCTGCCACCCCAGTTCCAGGCAGGCAGGGTCAGCCCCATCCCTACAGAGACAAATGCCTGCCCCATCCAGAACTGGGAAAAGAGGCCCAGACTCTGCTGAGTGGGAATGAGCTCCTCAGAGGACCCTCACAGACAAAAATTCCAAGTACTCACCACAGGCACGGCCAGAGATGCCTAGAGATTCCCCATCACTCAAGGCCCAGCTCCACCCCAGCAGAGAAGCCTCCGGCACCTTAGTGCCCTATCCCATGTACCCTTGCAGTGCCCTTGCCGCCAGCACTCGGCCCCAGAGGCCTCTTCTCTGTCCCTGCTGGGCTATCTTTCCAGATTGTCCTGAAAGCACCTCTCTCCTCTTCCTGAAGCAGAGTCTACCTGAGCAGCTCAGCCTTGAATCTGCAGGGGCCTAAGAAGCCCTTTCCTGTCTCAGCCTTTACACTGGCTAGAACACTTTTCATGGAACAAGTTGAGCTTTCAGCCTCGACTTGGAGTAACCTCTTCCCCGGATTCCTGACTACCCTGTCCAAGGAGGAAGCAGGTCCTGAACACAGCATCCCCAAGCCAAAAGTGAGCAAAAGCACAAAGGAATGAAACTGGCTCGGTCTTGATAGATGTATGGTGATTGGCACAGGCATATGGGCTTAATGGTACTGGTAAGTGAGGGGATCGTATCCGGCCACAGAGTGGACGTCCTATCCAAAGAGGGCAGCCACCGTGCAGCCCCTGCTGGGTACTGCCGTACAAGTGTAAGAGCAGCTAGCTGCGTCTGCAGGGTTCCAAGAGAAGTCAGAATCCTGGATCTCCATAACTCTGCGGTTGTGTATAGCTACCTCCATGGGTTTCCGCAGGCACCTAACAAGACTGTTCCCCTCCCTCCATGTGCCTGAGCTCTGCCTGCCTCAGCCTGGGCTTCCCTCTGGGGCTCATGTCCTGGCCCCACATCCACGGCCAGACCCCACCTCTTCTCACTCCCACCTCATCTCCAGGATGTGCTGGCTCCACCCTGCGGCTCTGCTGCCCACAGGGCCAAAGTGATGGCCCCCCTTCTAACCTGACAGAAGGAAAGCGCCTGTGTCCCCAGCAGGGTTTTCAAAGGCTGCCAATTCCTTGTGAGTGCCCGGCACCCTCCATCGCCAAATCACCAGGGAACATAGACGAAGGCCACCCCCGCCCCTGGAGGTGGTGAGCTATTTCCCACCACATCCTGTCCTCCCACCCACAATCTGCAAGCCTGCGTGTGGGCCTCCATCCCGCTGATTGCAGGCTGACGGATGGGGCTGGGACAGCCTTCTGGCTTCTGGGTACCGGCGTTCAGAAGCCAGACTGGAGCTTTAGGAAAGCACTGCTTGGATCCAGTTGGGAACTGACAGTCCCCAGTTCTTGAGCCTAGGGCCCCTCACCCCACAGTCTGAAAACGAACCTGTTCCCAAGCTCTGGAGCTTAGCTCCTACATTCTCTAGGCAGGGACTTCCAGCTTCAATGGGACTGTCAATCCTCCAACCTCCCCCAGGCCTTTCCTCCACCAATCCGCCAAAAGACCACCAGGATTGCGACCGTGGACGAGATGGCCGGGCGGGACAGAGAAAGGCCTTCTTCACTGCTCCCTCCTCAGTGCCTGCTTCCAGATAAGAATGGTCTGGCAAAAGTAGGAATTCTGTCATTAACTTGGCAGCACCAATCTGATAACGCTGAGGCAAGGAAACTGAGGCACAGCACAGTTCAATAACTTTCCTAAAATCACATGATCTCAGTCCGTTCTGTCTGATATAAAATGCCACACCCTGGGTGTCTTGTAAACGGCAAAAATGCATTGCTCACAGTTCTGGAGGCCAGAAAGACCCAGATCAAGGCACCTAGAGACTTGGTATCCATCAAAGTCTTCTGCACGGTCCATGGAAACTTCTTGCTGTGGAAAGATGTAAAAGGACTGCTCTCACCCGGTTTTTATCCCGTTTCTGAGGGCTCAGCCTTCATAATCTAAAATTTCCCAAAGTCCCAGAAAGGAGCTCACTTGGGGAACAGGTTTTTCAATATGCAAACCTGGGGGTGTTAAACACTCAGTGTACAGTTCTTGGCTAATAAGTAACAGACGAGCATTTAAACTGAGACAGTGTGTTTAGGAAGCTCAGACCCTCAACCTCCACACCATACTCATCAAGGCTCTACTGTCAGCAATGAGGTGGGTGTTCATTCACAGGGAAACATTAGCATTTACTGCTGAGCTAAAAGGTGACAGGAGAGTGTACAGAGCATAGGCCCTTGGAGAGAAGAAATATAAACATGCAGTTGCAGCATCTACGACATGCTAAGGTGGTAGAGGATACAGGTGTGGGTATGACCCAAGAATCGAACACACCCCAGCTGAATCTAAGCCACTCCATACACGAATCACATGGCTAATTCTGGCAAGTCACTGACCATACTGCACCTCAGTATTCTCATCCATAGTACATGACTAGGTGTACCTAAAACCATCCGTGTGCAGATTAAACACAGAAGACTACCATTCCATTTACATGAAATGTCCAGCGGGTTAATGGCTACCTTGGGCTGAGGGTGGAAACCAGGATAACTGCCATGCTTCCCCCAAAATAAGACCTAACTGGAAAATAATCAGCCTTGAAAACTATAGAGATCAAACATGCCAGCCCCCATCAGCCTGTCCTTGCCTTACCTGCCTTACAGAGCAAGAGAATAGCGATGGGGTAACGATATGATGATGGGGGCTGGCATGTTTGCTCTTTCACTTTCAAGGCTGATCATTTTCTGGCTAGGTCTTAGTTTGGGGGAAAGAGGGCAGAGAGGGCCCCGAGGGTTTTTACAGGGGTGATAAAAATCTCTTAAAACTATACTGTGCCAATGTTGCAAAACCAGGTGAACTTACTAAAAAGCTATAAATTGAAATGATTAATGAACTTAAGTGGGTACACTTCATAATACATAAATTATACCTTAATAAAGTTGTAAAACAATGATGTCAAACTGCTAGTATGTAGTAGGCCTTCAACAGATAGAAGTGGTTCTTACCATCATCATTTTTAAGAAAAGTATCTATCAGTTTATGAAGTGGTAGTCTCTGTGAATTAAAATTTCCTATTGTACAAATATAAAAAAATACAGATAAGCCAAAAAATTAATTCACTGGAAATACCATTCTGTAAACCTGTTAAGAAATATGTTTTTCTTGTACAATAAAATGAGATAGAGAAAAACTCAATTCCATTAAAATATCATTGAAGAAAGGAATCCTATTATCATAGGGGTGATTTTAATTTTCTTCCTTTGGCTCATTCTCAGCATTGCAACAATGAATATGTACTACTTGGATAACATAATGGTTGTGTTCATAAGTGGCTTATTTTATACTAGACCTTGTGCTAGACTCTGTGAAGCATGTATAGTGACATAAGAGATGGCTCCCGAGGATCTTTCCAACTTAGTGGAAGCAGGTCACATAAAGGATCAGTCTGAAAAGGTGAAGAACACTCAACGTTAAGAAATGGTCAGTGTTAAGAAACCAAATACATCATCCCCAGCAGAGCTATTGGAGCACAAGAGAGAGAAACCCTCTGGCTGTAAGTCAGAGAAGGACTCCTGCAGCCACAAGCCTGAGTGCGGCCTGAGTAGGTCCAGAGATGGGATGCCCGCATACTCCGTCAGTATCCATGGAGCCCACCTCTGGGCCAGACCCTGCTAGGACCAGGGATGTGGGGTTGCAAGGTGAATAAGGTTCCTGCCTCATGACACAAACTATGCAGGCAAAGAGGGCATCTCTGGGCCCTCCCAACTTCAGCCAGGCTGAGTGCCAGGCTGGGCATGTGTTGGCAGGGCCAACCTTGGAGCACAGCACCCACCAATCATCCCGTACCTTTGAAGGGTACAGAAGAGAGGACCTTCCTCTGGGTGTCTCTGATCCCCAGATCCTTATTTTTAGCAAGGCTAAAGCAAGAGTTAGAGAATGCTCAGAATTACAAGACCGAGGTTCTCATCTCAGCGTGAGTTCCTGCCTTCTCCAGACATGAGCTATCCCATCCCTGACATGAGAGTTTACTTATTATGTGCTGAAGCTCTGTAACCAGCACTAAGTTCAAGCCTGGCACTCAGCCTGGCTTTGCCACTTAACCAACTCTGTGACCGAGGCCAACTTAGCCACTGGAATCCCCAGTATCCTCTTCTGAACACCTGAACATATGTCAGCATCCAATTCAGAGGGTTTGTGGGCTGGGGAGGATTAAACAAGGTAACACAAAAAAAACTCCAAACAGGACTTCAAGCAAATACTTGAAAAGTGTAAACTTCAGTTGCAGCTGGCTCCCAAGTGTGATTTAGAAATCACAGGACAGCTCAACCCAGAAGAGTGTGAGGTGATGAATACTTAAGAACAGTCAACGTTAAGAAATGGTCAGTGTTAAGAAACCCAATACATCATCCCCAGCAGAGTTACTGGACCGCAAGATAGAGAAACCCACTGGCTGTAGGTCAGAGAAGGAAATGCAAAACTGGCAGATGTGGATGGCTAGAACGTAGGAAGTGGGCCTCTAACCATACAAGGAAAGCAAAAGATCATATTCTCCAGTTTATCTTTCTTTAGAGCTGAGTAGTACTCCATTGTATACAAATACCACATCTTTTCTATCCATCCGTCACGTGATGGGCATTTGGGTTGTTTCCAAGACTTAGCTATCACAAACTGCACTGCTATAAACATGAGTGTACATGTATCACTGTGGTATGATGTTTTCAGTTCTTCTAGGAAAATACCCAGAGAGGGAATAGAGACTTGTATAGGTAAATGGATGCAACTAGAGACCATACTCACAAGTGAACTAAATCAGACCCGCGTGTGTAAACATTGTATCATCTCCCTAATGTAAGAATCTGAAAGAGTAAGTAAAATCTGAAAGATAGAGTAGATATTGTGAAAGGAAAAGAAACTGCTCAAAAGAAAAGAACAACTGGGATGTGGAAAAGGAGAAAAGAAAGAAAGAGGGGAGGAAATACATATATACATGCAAGATAGCTAAGATAATTGTACTACTAATTTCTAATGGTTTATTGAAAGGAACAGTTAATGTTTAATTCTTTGATCGATCAAGTATGCCTATATCTGAGCAACTACTTTGAAGATAACTATATGTAATACAATCGCTGTTAATTTCCTATCATCTTTTTTTATTCTGTATCGTTTTATCATTTTTGTGTTGTTTTGTTTTTATTATTTTGTTTCTGTTCTTTTCGCTTTAAAATTTTTTTTAAAAAAAATCATATTCTTTAGCGTGTCCCTGCCCCTTCCCCACATACTGTACTTGGTCCAGCACTGCCACCTACTGGCAGAAGAGGAGCTTTGCAAAAAATTCTACCACGGGCTGAGGTTCTAAAACAAACTAATGCCACTAATGCCGCAAGAAAAGAGGGGCGGGAGCCTTAGCTATGGGATGCAGGCCTGTGCAGGTGCACTCATCAGAATAGTCTGGGTGGGAGGGATTTTTGCTCTGGAGCTAGGAAACCCAAACTCAAACCCTTAGTTTTCTACTTACCAGTTATGAGGCTGCATACTGAGAATAGTGCCTCATCTTAGAACAGTAATACATGTAAAGTACCTGACGGGACTGAGAACTCAGCAAAGACGATTTTTCCTCAGAACCTTTCCTCCTACTACATCCTAAGCCTGGATTTTCCAGGGTTGCCACCGTGAAGGATCCTTATGCTTTGGTTCACAAGATGAACCAAAAATACAGATGCCCCAGGCCCACGGATACTGCTCAGGATCAGCACCCTGAGCTCAGAGACTTGAGTCTGCATTGTAACAAATCCTCTATAATACTTATGCCCCTCTGGGCTTGAGACCCCTCTGACAGTGCCACAGCTTCAGACAAGATTTTCCCCTGACTCTCCAAGAAGGGCATTCCCTTGGTCCCAAATCCCCATCTTCCCGTGCATGCAATACAACCAAAACACCAGTCTGCTGTACCTCTTAGAGGGAATCCAAAAGGCAGTGCTGACAGAAAAACAGAAACAGGCAGATTAGTGGGGAACCTGCCCCTCCTGGGCAGAGGCGAAGCCACTGGAGTCAGGTGAGGGGTGGGAGAAAGGTCAGGGAGAGGAGGAGAGTGAGAGAGGTTCCCTCAGAGCATTTTGTAGTGCCCAGGGCACCCAGGACAAGGCTGCAGGGGCAGAAGAGTAAACGCTGGTCATCTGTGAACTTCCATAACCTGTGCCAGCAGAAAGGGCCAGGAGGCTGGGAGAACCCCAGCTGGGTGATTCACAGGAGCCACCACAACAGGTAAGAAGCTGGTGAGGAGACCAATGAAGAGTCCTGGTTGTGCCTAGAGCAGTCACCCTCTGTTTCCCAGGGCCCTGCTTCTCCCTCAGTCGTGCCTATACTCTGAATGCTCTCACAGCCTAACCCTGGGGACAGATGGGGTCTCCACTGTGTAGACAGTCAAGTCAAGCCAAGAGGAGCGAGTCCTTTGCCCAGCATCTCAGTGAATCTACAACCCAAGCCTCCCTAAATCTTCATAACAAGTACAGAGTAGGCAAGAACCATTATTCTCTCACGTAAAAGTCCACGTCAAAGGCAATCTGTAATTTATCCAAGAACACATAGCGGAGTTGAACCTCAGAGACTACCTTGTTATTATCATAATGTATATATTTATCCCCACTGCAGGTAAAAGACTGGGCCCAACGATCCCCTGAGGCCCTTTTATTTCTGTCTTTTGTGATTCCCGGACCCCCAACCTGTTCATTCAGGTTTCTACCTTTCCAATTTCCTCAGTAAGCCAACAGATAGAAATAAAATAGGTTCCCCTCAATCCCCTGAGCAAAACTTGAAACCATCTGCTTACTTTTATCTGTCCCACGCGTCCCCACACTCCGCTCACATCCTTTCTCTTGCATATTCATCAACATTCTCAAAGTCCAGCTCAGTTCTCATCTGCTTTGGGAAGCCTGCTCTTATCTCCTCACCCAGTGGGAAATAATATCAACCCAGTACTGAGCAGATCAGCAGTATCCGAAATGCCAGCCTTTAATAGGCATCTCTGCCAGGCATTCTGCTAGGACACATGTGTCCCATGTTGTATGCATTTATACATGTGTATTCTATGTATGGGTAGTACGTGCATGCTATACATTATCTCACTGCACCCTTGAAACTTCCCTATGAGGAATAAACCAATAGCACACCTGCCATACGGACAGGGCTGCTGAATCTCAGTGAGCTGATGTGATGCGCTTCAGCTCTGTGAAAAGGCTGCCATATCAGACGGAAAGGCTCAGAAAGGAAAAATTAAAATCCACCCTAAAAGGAGTAGGGGAGATGTTACAAGAAGGCAGCTTCCAGAATAACATAAAAAGAATACAGTTCACTCATGTGAACTTGTGGTCAGAAGGCCCAGGGTCCAGAATATCACAGGAGTGTAGGCATTTCCTTCATATGATGGCAGCTAGTTAACTAACACAGGGCTGTCTCATGTAAAACACTGATATTTTTAGATGGCTAATATCATTGTACCAATAAAGAATCAGAGGCTGAAGTAAGTCCTAACTAATCTCACACCCTCCACAGAGAGACAGCACATGAAACAAGCTGGTTCCAGAATCTGTGCTCTGTCTAATACATAGTATATCCTCTGCAATATTACTTAGAAACATTTATGTAGGAGACCACCTTCTCTCCCAGACTGGCCCTTGGTTTATCATATGGCCTGACGTACACTCCTCCTTGATGTCAGCATGCCATCTTGTTTTTTAATTTATTTGAAAAAAGAAAAGAAGGAAAGCATATTAACAAACAGACATCCATTTACAAACAGCATAAGAACAATACAAATAATACTGAATTACAGACAAAGTGGTAGGAAATTAACAATGGTTGTTGTATTACATACTGATATCTTCAAGGTGGTTTCTCAGGAAAACAAATAGAGACGTGCAATAATGATCAAACCAGTAATCATTAACTGTTCCTTTCAGGAAAGTGACAGAAGTCAGCAGTACAACGAGGTTAGCTATCCTGTGTATACATATGTACATAGTTTTCCCTTCTTTATTTTCTCTTTTTCCTTATCCCAGTTGCTCTTTACTTTTGAACAGTTTGCTTTCATTTCACAATGTCTATCAGACCTCTTAATTTTTATTTACTCTTTCAGGTTCTTATATGAGTGAGACAATACTTTGCTGACCCATGGAGGTCTGATTTATTTCACTTTTGAGTATGGTCTCTAGTTGTGACCATTTACCTGTAAAAGCCTCGAGTTTATCTTTCTTTATAGCAGAATAATATTCCATTATATAAAAATACCACAATTTTTTATACATTCCTCAGTGGATGGACATTCTGGTTGCTTCCGTGATTTAGGTATAACAAATTGCGCTGCTGTAAACATGTAAGCACAAATATCACTGTGATATAATGTTTTCAGTTCTTCTGGAAAAATACCAACAAGGGGAATAGCTGGATTAAATGGGACCTCTACACCTAGTTTGCTGAGGACTCTTCAAACTGATTTCCACCGTGGTTTCATCAGTCTGCATTCAGCATGCCATGTTGATGCTCATTCAACTCTGACATTCAGGACTCTTAACTCTATGAAAACCGTTGCTGTTGCTGCTGTTATTGCTGTTGCTGTTGCTGTTGTTGTTGTTCAAGAGCTTTCTGTGAAAATAAAATAATTTCCAGAGTAGCGCACCCCTTAGATTCATGGGTATGTCCTCAAACAAGGTCATGGATAAACAGAAGACAGAAGGGCACTAATGGGCTCAGAGGCAGTGGTGCGCTTCAATCCATTCATTCAGCAAAGCCCGAGGGCCCCTCTCAATGCGCTGGGGGCACAATGAAGACTTCAGAGCTCCAGGCACAAAGGTTTCCTCCCTCACAAGATTTCCGAGGGTTAGTTTCAGAGAAGGAGAACACGGGAAGGAACCTCACAGCTCTGAGTATCGCGAGAGACTACAGGGGCCTGTACCAGTCTCCACTGCTGGAGCTGTCAGGGGCTCAGCTGCTACAGTTCCCATAGCCAGCTCCAACGACTGTCCAGCCCTGTCCTACCTATGGCCTTTGTCACCCTTCCCAGCCAACTCTGAGTGGACCTTCCCCAGAAAGCCCCTTGCCCACCCTCCCCCCACCACTGGAAGCCAGCCCTTCATCCTCTCCAGGTGTCTATCCCCCTTCGTCCCTACCCCATCCCTGCATCCCCATCTGATCCACCCAGACAGATCCCAGCCCGGGGCAGCTCTGATCGCTCAGGCATCTCTCCAGGCTCTGGTGCTTCAGAGGGCTAATCACAAGTCCTTCCAGACTGAGTGAGTAAGGTCCAAACAGCATGGGAAGGCCGAATGCTCCGTGGCTCTGACCCTGTGCAGGACCCTGTGCAGCAGCAGTGGGAGGGTTATTTGGGGCCAGTCAAACATGTCTACCTGAGAAACCACTGAGCAAACAACCTGACCAACTGCTAAGGAAGGGGGTAGGGCACAAGAAGCACCAGGAATACTGAGTATCCAAAGGCAATAGTGACTTGGTTATCCAATGGGCCCAGGTAGTGTTTTCCAGAGAAAACTCCATGCAAGAGAAACTAATTTTGAGACATGATCCCCATGATTAAATTCATTTGGTGAGCAAAATGCATTTCGCTTTATGCACCCAGGGTGCTCAGCATGTTAGGGCTCTGAGAAGCCATGCTGCAGAGACAATACTTCACATACACTGCCCACATTTACTTACAACTTTTACAGAGATTTTTTTAGTGAAACACTGTCACACCCCAAGGAACTAGTGCTCACTGGCTACACTTCAAAAGTGATAGGGAGCTGGGAATTCAGACATTCTGGCTACCAGGCAGGTAAATTATGATGGTCTAGGAAGCCTTCCCATCAATCTTCCTCAGCTCTCCTCCTGCCAATATTTATGAGAACCACAGATTGAAGACAAAAGGACAAAATTTGAAGGGTGGACTTCTCAGCCCTGGCCAGCAGATGTGAGAAGGGATAGGAGATGGGCATCAAATCTTCACCCTTTGTCATTTACCATCAACATGTCCCTTAACTTGCCAGAACTCCAGTGTTCTGAACCCATAGAGGACACACAGCACCCAGGTCTTCTCTATTGAACAGCTCTTATTGTCTGAAGCAATATTAATTTAGTGATTTCCTTTTCCATCCCTGCAGTGAGTTTAGTAGGCTTGGAACCTAAAGATAGCCCTCTCTGTGACATAACTGGAGCAATATGTACTAAAGAAGAAAAGAGACAATAAGCTCTGGGAAAGTTTTGAAAGTGAAGGGTCATCTGGGAAGGCTTCCCAGAGCAGTGGAGAGGTGAGCACTGAGGACAGGGTGGCCGGGTCTGTCCAGGAACGGATGAGAATCCATCCTAAAAGGCCTACAGGAGCCAAGGAGTGCATCCTGAGCCTTATTAAAGTGGCTCAGCATGAACAGGAGATTGTTCCAAGGAACGCTGCCACCAGCAAGGGACCAAACCAACCACTGGGAGTCAGCAGCTTTGTTGCCAAGGAATAGAGTTATCTCCCGGCCCTGGAGGTAAGTGGAAGTGACACGGTCTGCGGAGCAGAAGGGAGGGACCCTGTGCAACTGTCAGGGCTCTCTCTCCGAGCCCCCAGGGCCTGGTGGGTGGGAAAGCACGTCTTCCAAAGAGATAGAACCTCCTGAGGCTTGTGCTAGAGATGGTGCAGTAGGAGAGAAGAGTCAGAGGATCTCGGAGAGGGAAGGGCAGGGAGGTCAGCTGAGCCTTGGGGAAAATAACCAAGTGCCGGGACAGGGTTTGCCTTGGGCTCTGAGGCTTTCTCTTGTTTCTGCCCTTCTCCCTCTCCACCCCCCCACCCCTCCTCTTCTCCCTTGCCTCCCCTACATCTCTCACTTTCCTCTCCCTCTCCTTCTTTAAACTAGAGGTCTAGACAGAGAAAAGGGTGCTAGGGTGAACTGCCCTTCCGTTAGAGCTCCAGGGCCTTTAAAGACTGGATGCGGGGTCTATGTGAGTTCTTCCAACGTACTTTCCGGGTTATAAGATAAAGTCCAGCCTCTTCAGTGAGACCGTTCAAATGATCCCTGCCTTCTCAACTTCTCCTTTCCCAGGATTCCATAGCACTTAGGCTAACTCAGTGTCACTAGGCGCCTGAGGTTCTCAGCTTGGGATAAGCACAGAGATGTCTAGAAATTTAACACTTTAATAGAGAGTCAAGAATTCATGACACGCCTCTATATCAACCACTACCTTCTCAGTAATCTCATGGAGCCATTTGATTTGATTCTTTTTCAGGTGGGGAAACTGAGGCTCAGAGAGGCAGAGCCAGCAGAGGGACAGAGCTGGAGGAGAATGCAGATCTCCATTTATCCAGGAAAGCCATGGCCTGGACAGCCAGAAGACTACTACCGCCGAGTCAGGGCTAGAGCTGGGACCAGGAGGAGATGGGTTGCCATGGTAGCAAGTAGAGAGAGCTGTGTGCTTATTGATCAGAGGGCTCTGTTTCAGGAACATGAGGAAGAAGTGATCAGCTGGGAAACAAATTCTTGAGAAAGAGGCGGCAGCAAGGAGTGGGGAGGGACAGTATAGATTAAAGTAGCAGAAAAGCCAGTGTGTACATGTGTGGCCAAGAGCAAGGCCCTGGACTTGTTGCCCTACCCCACCTCTCGCCCCCAGAGCAGACATAAGTTTAGAAATCTCAAAAATTTTTAATGGTCACAGAGGACTGCAATACTATTTTAAAAAGCTGTAGTAATCAAAACTGGCCAGAAGATGGAGCCAAACGCCCGAGAATCCTAGACAATTTTATTCCTGGTTGGTTGGTTTGTAAAAAAAAAAAAAAAAAAAAAAAAAAATGCCTCTAAAAGACCTGCTTACTCTCTCCCATCTGCTCACTGTCAAAGCCAGAACAAGACCCGGTCTCCTGCTGTACCGCCAGTCAGCATTCCCACCCTACTCTCCTTCCTGCTTACACTGTGGGACTCTTCATGCTCTGATCTTAGAGCAGCTCACTTATGATAGACAGATGGGGACCAGGAAAGGGGCTCACAGAGCAGCCGATTAACCCATCAGAACATCTAGGTTCCCATAACCAACTTGAGATAACAGAGTCCCCTCCCCACTCTGTCTGCATCTCTGAAGTGATGGCTCAAAGCTCAGCTCCTGCCATGAAGGAGGAGCTGAGGGACCCTGCTCCAGAGACATCACAACTGTAAGTGAATGGGGGTCAGAGTTTTAGCGAGTTTCGGGTGAAATGTGCACAGGGAACATGCCCCACATCCATACTGGAAGCTCTTCTCTCCTGTTCTGAGCCCCCACAGCTGGGCTGGCTTTGGATCTCTTACATTCTCTAAACCTGTTGGCTCACTGAAGCTGTTGGGTCATTTTGAGGATTGCATTAAATATTTGAGACTGAAACACAGTGATCATCCTATAGTAGATGCCCGATAAATATTAAAGTTTCGCTGTAACCCACATCAAAAATGATCCAAGTGAAACAGCAGAGCAAAGATGAGCACCACAGCTTTAGTTGGTATAGTTTTTCTGTGTGGACATTCCTCCCCATTTCCTCTCTCCCGGAGCATCCCTTCTCTGCGCCCTCCTGGGCTCCAGCAAACCTGCTAGCTGGTTCCTGCAGTTGAGGGAAGATTTTCTTCTCTGGATTTGTGACTTCATCATGGTTCTGTGTGACAAGAAGGCCTGGTTCTGGGGTGACTAGGTCTGGCCAAGAAGGTGACGTAAAGCAAAATGGGGGAGGTGAGCAGGTAGGCATCGAGAAGCCCCCACAGGAGACAGGTGTGAGAGACCCACACCTTGACCACCAGCTCTGCCCCGGATGTCTCCAGAATTCAACTTCCACTCTCATGCTATTTTCATTCCCTTCATGCCTCAGTGCCTCTGATACTCTCTTCAGATTATTTAGGAACGAGCTTCCTACAGAGGGGACTTTCCATCTCTCTGCAGTCTGTGCCAATCCTCCTTCCCCAGCTGGATTGTCTGTCTTGCTGAGATAGATGTTTAGAGAGAGCCAAATCTCCTTCTGGAGACAGAGATTCCCATTTCCAGGTCAGAAACCATCTTCCTGGGACAGTGGAGCACTACCAGAAGCATAGGGCCCTGGCTCAAGGTCTGAGCCTGCTGTGTTACACTGGGCACTTGGTCCTGCCAGGCCTTCAGCCTGAGCTCATCCTATGCCTTTGTTCCGTTCACCTTCACCCTGGGGTTTCATAGCTCTCAGCTCCAGCCCAACTCTATGCTGGCTCCTGGTGCAACCTCTCCAAGTTCCTTTACCCTTCAGGCTTCGGTTTCCCTAGGTGCTCTTGGTGTGTGAAGTAAGACCATAGTCTGGTGCCTCTCACCAGCTCCTCATCTTCAAGGTCGTTTGTTGTTGTTGCTGCTGCTGCTGCTGCTGCTGTCCTTTCTGTCCTTGTTCTCCTGCCAGAGAGATACCATCTCCATCCCTACACTTTAGGTCTCAGCTAGGTGCAGGACATGCACAGGATAGCAAAAAGAAGACAGGTCACTTTGGGGAGCTCTGCTGAGCATTGAGGGGCAGGGAGAAATAAAACCTGGGAGAGATAAGAGCACTGCAATAGAAAGACAGAGATTTCACCTCAAATTCTCACACTAGCTACCAGAAGTCTATGACCTTAAACTAAGCCACCCTAAAATACAAATGGCTGCTATGAGATTCCAGAATGCATAGTAAAGGTGGAAGGAAGGAAAGAGCCCAGGTGTGGGGGACTAGAAGAAGAGATAGAAAAGTGATGGGGGAATGATGGGAAGATGGCGACCAGGTGAGCAGCAAGGGAGCGATCCTCCTTAATAAACACCACCAGCTCGAGACAGACTTGGCGAGCGTGAATGCCGGGACCTCGGCTGGGAAGTTCAAACTGGGCGTATTTCTCTGAGATGCCGGGGGAGATGTGGTAGGGCGGACCAGGCTGCCGGGGCAAGACGTGGGAAAGCCCCAGACGCTGGGAGCCAGGAACGATCCGCGCGGGGAGAAAGCTTGGCTCGGTCCAAGCGCCGTGGGAGCGCAGCCGGCTCGGTCCCTCCCGCCTCCCGAGCCGGCGCAGCTCTCCGGCGACTCCCGACAGAGATCGGCTTGTTAGCGGCGGAGACGCCCGGCAATCCCACGTTTCGCGCGTGTCGGGCGGGCCGCGCGGAGGGCCCCAAACGCCGGGAGCGGGGAGGAAGATTTGCTGGGTCCTAACGCCCTGAGAACACAGACAGCTCGGTCCCTCCCGCCTCCCGAGCCGGCGCAGCTCTCTGGCGACTCCCGACAGAGATCGGCTCTCTGGCAGCGGCAACGCCCAGTGGTCCCACGTTTCGCGCGCATCAGGCGGGCCGCGCAGAAAGCCCCAAAGCATAGACTGGCACCTTGGAACCTTCATGCCTGCAGGGACCCCAAAAACTGGTGAGATATCTGCGCTCGCGACCAGATCACCGAGTGGGGGAGGAGATCCATCCCTATACCTGCAGGGAACCCTGGGAGGGCGGGGGAGCGGTCTTACACACCTCACCCAGGTCACTAGGTAGGGAGTATCTAACCAATATCTGTACAGCCTTTTAAGCGGAACTCTCAGTAGAAAGCTTAAGGGACATTCCCCCAAAGAAAAGTCATTGGAGCAACCTATGCAGCAGACCTTTGCCTGCTGAACTGACTAGGGAATCCACTGCTCAATATTTTGAATCAGACACCCAAAAAAAAGGAAAGACAAAATAACAAATCTCAGCAGAAAGCTTAAGGGACATTCTCCCAAAGAGAAGGAATCATTGGAGCAGCATTTGCAGCTGACCTCCGCCTGCTGAACTGCCTTTGGAATTTATAGCTCCACATTTTTAATCTGATACCCAAAAATGGAAAAACAGAGGAGCAAAACGCAGTCTCAAAACTCAACCCCACCCAGAACAAGTTTCGAAGAGGAAGAAACAAGGGAACCAGGAAGCCTCATAACTTCAAGATATGAAACGATTGCATCCGAAATTAAACAACTCCAACAGGCCATGAAAGAGCTTAAAGCAGAAATAACCCACATACCCACAATGATTTTTCAGATAAAACACGAGATGAAAACAATGATGGAAGAAATGCTCCATCTACACAGACGAGAAATAGACAAAAGTCTAGAAGAAAATAGGAAACAAATAGAAACCTTACAAGAGCAATTCAGGAATGAATTACCAATAATGAAACAGGTCCAAAGAGAACGCCAGGATTTGAAAACTAACGCTGAAAGCATGAAAAACCGTTTAAATGAAACCGAAGACAGAATTTCAGAACTTGAAGACAGCATGGCAGCATATGAGCGTGAAAGGAAGAATCTCGTGATATCATCAAAGACACAAGAAAAGTCAATCCAACAGCTGCAAGATGAGGCAAAACGTAACAATATCCGAATAAGAGGAGTGTGTGAAACAGCAGGAGATCTCACAAATGATATAAAAGGAATATTTGATGAAATAATAG
>PVLD010029499.1:0-18046 GCA_004027595.1 Dinomys branickii
ACTTTTCCACGTCTCGCCCCGGCAGCCTGGTCCGCCCTACCACATCTCCCCCGGCATCTCAGAGAAATACGCCCAGTTTAAACTTCCCAGCTGAGGTCCCGGTATTCACGCTCGCCAAGTCTGTCTCGAGCTGGTGGTGTTTATCAAAGAGGCTCGCTCCCTTGCTGCTTACCTGGTCGCCATCTTCCCCCCAGATTCCATGTATGTACACTTTGAAGATATCAATAGGTAAAGCAACAACCACTGTTGAGTCCATGTCACCTTGTCTGTAAATCAGTTTTGATTGTACTATTTCTTATGCTAATTAGTGTCTGTTTGTTAATATGTTTCTGTGTTTTTATTTTTTAAAATAAAAAAAAATTAATGTCTCCTTTTCAGTGGCATCTTGTGGGGGACAATATATTGACTTTTACCTCCGTCCCGTAATCTAACCACCTTCATTTACTTCAGATAATTGCAAATTCTTTGGCCCATACTTAGTTTTACAGGAACAGGCCATAGTATTTTATTTTTTATT
This sequence comes from Dinomys branickii, assembly GCA_004027595.1. Classification (NCBI taxonomy): domain Eukaryota; kingdom Metazoa; phylum Chordata; class Mammalia; order Rodentia; family Dinomyidae; genus Dinomys; species Dinomys branickii. Next base: position 518 of record PVLD010029499.1, read on the forward strand.
TTTTAAATTTTATTTTAAAGACAGAAGAATGGAGACATATGAACCAGAATAAGCTATAAACAATACAGAAAATACAAAATTATACAGAATATAGTAGGGAATTACCACTGGATGTTGTATTACATAATGTTATCTTCATGTTAGCTAACAGAAAAACATTAAAGGAAATACCAGTTATAGAGAAGATAGTAAGGAACTTGCACTGGATGTTGTATAATATAAAGTTATCTTCACTTCTGTTAATACAAAAACAATTGAATAAATACAGAATTATAGAGAACACAGAAGGGAATTAGCTCTGGATGCTGTCCTACATAATGTTACTCAGTTACACAGATGATGGCCCATTTGATCATTCAGTTTTTCTCCTCCCTCATCTCCGTTGCCCTACCACTCAATCAGTCATCTTCCCTGTGATAATAACTGTACTGGGTTTATACCCCTGGACTCTTGCCTTGGGAAGACATATAGCTGTCTCAGACTACGCTATAACATACATGGGTGTATACAAACTGCCATGGTCGGAGGTGGAAAAGCACATATGCTCACAGCGGATTGCCCATCTCCACCCCATCACCGTGCTATGGGTGGGGGCGGGTCCAGTCCATGAGGTGCCCTCCGTGGGGCCCTCAGCAGAGCAGCCGCAGGGCCCACAGTGGAGCAGCCACAGGGCCCACTGCGGAGCAGCCGCCAGGGCCCGCTGCAGAGCAGTCGCCAGGGCCCACTGTGGAGCAGCCGGGGGGCCCACTGCGGAGCAGCCGTGGGGCCAACAGCAGAGCAGCCACAGGGTCCACAGCGGAGCAGCCGCAGGGCCCACAGTGGAGCAGCCGCCAGGGCCCGCTGTGGAGCAGCCGCGGGGTCATGCAAGGTTCATATGTGCAAGCTGTAAGGAGACCCTGTTGGTGCACACATTTATAGTTTGGGGTGAATTGTGAAGACCGTGGATTCGTGCCATTGTTGCCAGGAATAGGCAGTGCTTGCTCAAGCCGCCGAGACTCAAGGTGCTCCCAGAGAGAGTTCAGGGTGAGCTGAGCCCCGGCAACCCAGCTCGTGCTTCCTGCCTGATGTTGGAGTGAGAAAGGCGTGGAGCCACGCGATCCGCCTCCATCTGCATCTCCTTTGTATTGCGGTGCTGGAGCCCCAGTCTGGTCCTCGGTCGGATCCCTGAGAGTCGCCATGGCTCACCGCTGAGGTTCCTCGCTGCTCTCTGCCAGTAGCTGCTCACCCAGCTGAGGGGCAGGGGGCCACCATCTCGAGGCAGGCGCAGAGCTGGGCATGGTGCGCTGTGTACTAGTTGCATTGATTCTCTCCAGGCGCTGATTAGGAAGGTTGCCGCAGGGTGGGGGGACTCTGCCCCAGTGGCTGTCGCAACCTCTCATCCTCACACTGGGTTCGACAACTGCTACCAACCGCCATTGCCTCCTTTCCTGGCTGCGCACTCCTTTCTCCAGCCCTGGACCAGCTCTCGGAACTCCGCTCTCCTGTGGCCGAGTTGGGAGGCTTCTGTGAGCATGGGCCTCCGATGAAGCTGTGAACGCCAGAACGAGGGCGCGGGCTATGGGTGTGCTTGGAGCGGTGACTTCCTCCTTCTCCTCTCCCTCTGACTGCGCCATGGCGGATCTCTGAAACTTTCCTCCAGCAGAGGTTTTGCTTAATCTTTCCGAGGGCTTCAATTCCCATTTCAGATCCTTCCTGAGTTCAGGATACCCACCTCTTTCCCTTCTGTCCTTTGTGTGAGTGGCATTACTCCGGAAGGTTCTCTCTGTTGCCTATCCGGTCGCCATCTTGAAGTTCTCTTGTAAAATTTTAGTTATTTGTTACTTTCTAATGAATTGACCATTACATTTCTAAAGTTCTGAAATGGCCAACAGACCATAGACAAAGATACCACTTTAGGCTCCTGCTTGAAACCAACAGCTACAGAAAACTGCTGGCCTTGATTCAGGGCCATGGGCCATAGTATTTTTAATGACTCCATGATAATCCGGTTATTAGCATTCTAAGAAAACCAGTTATATCACCTTGGCTGTAGTAATACAATCAGCATCAATTATAACACCAAATAGACAAGCCCTACTAACCTGTACAGTACCACCCTTAACCATAGGAAAGAGATCTATAATTATAGCATGAACAGTAAGACAAACCAATATTGACCTACTATAGATCTACACAAATATCTGCTGAATGGAACAATTTTACCTCTACTAACAATAGAATAGTATTCAACAGCAGTAGTATAAAGTTAACTACTTATCCAGAAATTCATAAAACTTAGTAGTTATACTACTACTGCAGAATGGGCAGGGAATTAGAGAATAAAAAAATTTAAAAAATAATCAGTGGGATCTGAGAAGGAGAAGAATGAGATAGGGCCTCCTCCTGAAGAATAAGAGAAAATTAATAGAGACAGAGAATTGTCCCAAGAAAGAAGAAAAAAAGACAGGCATGGTGGTGCATGACTATAATCACAGCACTCAGGAGGCTGAGGCAGAAGGATTGTTATGAGTTTGAGGCCAGCCTGGGTTACAAAGTGAGCTCAATGCCAGCCTGAACTGCATAGTGAGACCCTGTCTCAAAAAAAAAAAAAAAAAAAAAAAAAAAAAAAAAAAAAAAAAAAAAAAAAAAAAAAAAAAAAAAAAAAAAAAAAAAAAAAAAAAAAAAAAAAAAAAAAAAAAAAAAAAAAAAAAAAAAAAAACCAAAGAAAGAGAAAAAAGAAAGAATAAAAAAGATAAAGAGCAAAACAAGAAATAGGAGAAAAAAGGCAGAGAAAAAAGTTCAAGGGGAAAAAGAGAAAGAGAGAAAAGAAACTAGTAGACAAAAAAAAGGGAGAAAAAACTCCACATCTCCCTAAAACCTAATGGAGAAAAGATAAATGTAACACCCCCCCAAAAATCAGAAAAAGACGGAGTCAGAAAAAAAAATTCCCATGTTATCGAATAACTGTTTCTTTCCACAATTTACCATCTTGGGGTCCAGCCAGGTGTGATTTTCAGTGTCTGGCTTTCAGGTCTATGGGCTTTTGAGGTACCCTCCCTGTACCCGAGCCCCTGTGTCTGTTTGTGCCAGAATGTGCTTACTATTCAGGTCAGCCATGTGTCCTTGCTACTATTGGTACCTTGGGAATGAGATGAGCCCCCTGGTTGGGTTGTAGGCCACAGGGTAGGGGTTTGAGTGGGTCGTCAGACTTAATGTCTGGATTCACGGGGCCTGGCTGCTTCCTTGTCTTCCCAGACATTGTTCTCTTTCAGGATCAGGGTTTTGGTTAACTCTCTTCCCCGAGGAAGCAAAATGTAGTTGGCGGGTGGTGCACCTTTGCCTCAAGGGGCCACCATCTGGCAGGCATCCGCTTGCCAATGTTAGTTTTGCTATTGTAGCTTTGTAGGATAACTTGAAATGGGGTATTATGATGCCTCCTACTCTGTTACTCTTTTTCTCAGGACTCTTGTGTTGGCTATTTTGGGCGTTTTCTGATTCCGTATGACTTTTTTTTTTTTTTAACCTGCACAGAGCTATGTGTTAATTCAGCAATAAGGGAATGGAACAACAACAACAAGACTCTACCCTATTCACAGTAACAATGAAATTGTAAGATCTGATGATTACAAACATTCCTCGATTCACAGGCTCCCTGTTTAAGGACTGTTCAGACTTACAGCTTGTCTTTTTTGTGCAGTTCTGTACGTCTTGTTCATAGAGCCTCAAATGTCTTTGTTTACATTACACCTTGTTTATGTGGTACTATAGTTTTTGCTGATTGTACTCTACAGCACTGTAGTTTTATGTCCTGTTATACATTATGGTACTGCAGGTAAGAATTACACAAATAAATACACAGTCATCAGGTTGGAGTTTCCTTTGGCTGTTTCTTTGTTCTGAATATTGTTACATACACACTGTCTTCATTTAGTGACCAACTCAGTCAATGATCAGACAAAGTCACAATAGAACTTGGTCTTAAATGAGGACTGTGTATGGTATCAAGTTAGCATTCGGTGTCTTTGAATGGTTTTAAGTCAAGCCTTCATTAGTAAAAACCAGTTAAATTTTTAGCCTTCGTAGGAATTGCAGAAGAGAGAAGGGAGAGCGCAGGGGAGAACCCATGGCGGGAAAGTCAGAGGCCAAACAAAGAAAAGGAACATTTCTTCCTGCCCAGAGCCTCTTTTACCAGTCACCACCCCAGAAGGAAAGTGGACAGTGAGTCTGGAATACATCCTTGGAGTAAAGGGGGACTCAGGTGAGTGCAGCTGGCAGAACTGTGGAAGGGAGGTGGAGTGAGGGCCGGGGCTGCTGTGCACATACACACGCACTTGTGATGGCCACATCAGACCCTCAGGGCCCAACATGAACTCACCTGAACACAAAAGGCAAAGAAATAAAAAATATTAATTCTCCCTTCACAGGGAGCTGGGATGGGGGAGACCCAGAGGAAGAAGCCCCCTCCTTTGAAGAAGAGGGTCCAAGAAGAAGTTAAATATAGAACAGGTCTCAGAGACCACAGCAGGTCAAAGTGGCATTTGTCTCATTTGCAGCAAAGTAGGGGACTGGACTCCAGAAGCTGGGCTAGAAACCTGTGCCTGAGCCCCTCCAGGAACTGATCCAGGACTGCTTCCTCTTCCTCCCCATCCCACCCACCGACAGCAAAGACGCACAGTGTAACACATGCCTGGCCCAACCAGCAGTGGCTCAGTGGGAGAAATGAAGCACTTCGGGATCTGCAAACTAAGCAAACATCTGGGCTGCGTCACAAGGCCAGAGCACGGGGAAGGAGAGCCTGGGGACACTGCCCTCTTCAAATGTGCTCCTGCGGCACTTGGGGGCCAAGGGGCCGAGTCCTTCCGCCCAGCCCAAGGCCCTTTGGCTCCTGGCAGAGCAGCACAGCTGGGTGAACTGATCCCTCCCATCTCACGTTTGCCCGGTGCAGGGTCCGATGCCCCAGGTGGCTGTGGCTTTGTCTCTTAGCTTTGGTCGTGACAGTGAGAGGCAGGCAGCTGAGAGACCCAGTCGGCCTAGAGCACAGCAGAGGGGAACTGAGGGGAGGCTGGGAAGTGTCCTGGGAGGTCCTGTCTTCTCCGAGGTGGGAAAGCAAAGTCAGTTTTCAGTGTATAAAAAAAATGAATGCCTGAAGTCAGGAAGAGTGGGGCTCTTTTCAAAACTCCTGTTCTCCTTTCTGAAAAACTTCGTCTTGGAGATACTGGCCCTAGAGGTCTAAAGTGCGCTGAGGGGGCGGTGTGGGAGGGCGTTGGCTCTCGGTGGCCCAGGCTCCTCAGATAAATGTTTTGTCACTGCTGCGGCAGGCGGTGGGAGCAGAGCCAGGATAAAGAACAGGACGGGGTGGGGTGTGGGTGCAGCTGGGGTTCGTACAGAAAGTTCAAGGAGAGAAATCTGGAGAGCAGGAAAGGAGAGTGGCAGAGGAGAAGCTTTCACCAGAAAGCTTTTCCCGAAGAAGGGAACAGAAAAACAGCCCTAGCACCCTCCCCCCCGCCACATTGCCTGTTGTCCAGGGCTAGGCTCTGACACAGAAGCCCATGCTGGCTGGGCCACTTCCCGTCAGTGGTTTTGGGCACAGAAGGGAGTTGAACCAGAGTAGCCTGGGAGGCCCAGAGCAGCTCTTCTCTCACTTGGAGCCTGACGAGTCCTCATCCATGGTGTCTGCCTTGATGCTCATGCCGATGGCCAGGTCCCATTGAGCAGCTCCTGCAGGCTGGGGCAGACCCTGTGCCCTGCTCCGGGGCAGGTGCAGTAGGTTGCTCTTCTCTTCCAGGCGGGCAGGGACTGCTTCCTGAGGAAGCCTTCATGTAGTTGGGCAGAAGGCCTGGAAGGGGTCTCAGGGACCCTCCTGAGAAGTGGCATCTTCATTCAGGGGCCCTGCTCTTCTCATTCTCCTTTGCTGTGACCTCAAGATCCTTGACAAGGGGCCTGCCCAGGCCTTGGGCTCCATCCAGGCAGTACTGTGAGGGGGCCGTCAGTCCTGCATAGGAATTTTTAAATTACTTATTCTAGACCTATGAAAAATTTTTTATTTTAATAGAGATTGCATTGATTTTATAGGTGGATTTTGGTAATACGGCCACTTAAACAATATTAGTTTGGTGATCCACGAAACAAGTCTTTCTATTTTCTAATAAATTTACTTTCTTCAGTGATTGTAACTTCTCACTATAGAGGTCTTTACCTGGGTTTAAGCTGACTCCTTGGCATCTTTTTAAGCTACTGTGAATGAAATTGTTTTCCTTGTTTCTTTCTCAGGTAGTTCATCACTGGTGACTGGGGAAGCTACTGAGCTTTGTGTGCTGATTTTGTATCCTACTATTTTGTTGAATTTGTTTATAAGATTTAAGAGTCTTCTGGTGGAGTTTTTAGGGTCTTCTATGTAAAAGATATGTCTGTGAGTAGGGATATTTGATTTCTTTCTTTCCTATGTCTACACCTTTTATTTCCTTCTCCTGCATAATGGCCCTGGCTAACATTTCAAGGACAACACTGAACAAAAGTGGTGAGAGTTGACATCTTTGTTTCATTACTGATCTGAGAGGAAATGCCTTCAAGTTTTACCCCACTGAGTATAATGTCAGTGCTTTGTTGTAAATAGCTCTTATCAATTTGAGGAAAGATCCTTCTATACCTATTTTCGTCAGGCCTTTTTTTATGATGAAAGGGTGTTGGATTTTGTTGAAGACTTTTTCTGCATCAATTGAGATGACCATGTAATGTTTTAATTTAGGTAGTGTGTTACTTTTATTGATTTACATATATTGAAGCATCCTTGCATCTCTGAAGAAACCAACTTGAACATAGTGTATAGTTTTTTAAAGTACTTTGTTGAATTCAGTTTTCAGAAATCCTTTCTATTATTGAGGCTTTTCGCATCTATGTTCACCAAGGATTTCAGTCTGTAGTTTTCTTTTTTGTTATTGTTGTTGAATTCTTATTTGGTTTTGCTATCAGGATAAGGCTAACTTCATAAACTCAATTTTGAGGCATTCTTTCTCTATTTCTTAGATAAGTCTGAGGAACATTGGTGTTCTTCTTTAAAAGTCTGCTAAAATCTACCAGGCCCTGCGCTTGTCTTAGTTGGAAGAGTGTTTATTACTATTTCAGTATCATAGTTATTAATGTTCAGATTTTCTTATCTTCTTGATTCAATTTTGGTAGGTCATCTGTGCTTAGGAATCTAGATTCTCCAGTTTATTAGAGTAGAAGTTTTCAAAACTGTTTCTAATGATTATCTTGATTTCAGTAGTCTGTTTTGTGACTTCACCATTTTTATCTCTAACTTCATTAATTTGGGTCTTTTTTTGCAGTTTGTCTAGGTTTTTACCGATCTTGTTTATTCTATGAAAGAATGAACTCTTTGATTCATTGACCCTTTTTATTGTTCTTTTATTCTCTATTTCGTTAACTTCTGCTCGGTATTTATTAATCTTCTACTGGGTGTGGTTTTGGCTGGTACTTATTTTTCTAGTATCTTAAGCTGCATCATTAGGTGATTTAGTCGGGTTTACTCTGTGTTTTGCATGTAGGCATGCTTTGCCATAAACTCCCAGCTTAGAACTTCTTTCTCTGTGTCTCACAGATTCTCACACTGTGTGTTGTGTGTCCACTGTTGTTCAACCCTAGAAATATAAAGATTTCTCCCCTTATTTCTTCCATCACCCACTAATCATTCAAAATCATGTTTGTGTGGTTTCTGAGATTTCCTTTGCTTTCTAGTTTCGTTCCCTTATTGTCTGATAGGATTCATGAGAATATTTTAATGTTTTGTATATACTAAGACCCGTGTGGCACCTCAGATCTTAGCTTTTCTGTGTCACAGTCGCCATTTTCCTCAGCCTAAGCTAGGTCGTAGGGAGGGTGCACACAGCGTCTCGGAGAGAAGTGACTATTGCTTCTTGCCGGTATAAAAAACTGAGCGTTTTCTGTTTCCCCATGTTATTATCAAGGTAAAGATGGCTCCCTATCTTGGTTCTGTCCAAACCTATGTCCTGTGCAATCTGTCAAGGCAAAGGAAAGAGGCTTTCGAGACAGCTACCCATCGCAGCACTGTCTAAGACTCCGGGCAAAGGCTGAGTGCTATCACCCCTGCTCCTGATCTCCTGATTGAATTTAGGTCGTCTTTCTGCTCAGGCTGTACATCCATCGGTCTGCAGAGTCAACACTTATAAGAGCACACTGAATTGCTCTCTCACTGTCCTGCTGGAGAGGAGATCCGCGCCACTGAGTGGCCGCCCAGTCGGCGCCGGCCTGCCCTGCTTCACTTGTCTTTCTTTACAGCAGTATTTGAGCTTCACCTGCTTGTCGGCTCACTCAGGTTGTCGTCCTGTAATTGCTAGGGGCCCGCTGTCTCCTCACGGAGCCGTGCGCTTTGTGCGTCTGGAAGAATACCCTGACACGCTCTGTGAGTGTGCACCGCCTCTAGTGTCATCTGTGATCCAAAGCCACAGGGGGCTGGGGTATAGCTCAGTGGAATAATCGCCCGCCTAGCAGGCGCAGGGTCCTGAGTTCGATCCCCAGTACCGCCAAAAAATAAATAAATAAATAAATAAATAAATATAAAAAAAAATAAATAAAAAAGAGGGCTGGGGATATAGCTCAGTGAGGGCTGGGGATATAGCTCAGTGGAATAAGCACTTGCCTAGCAAGTGCAGGGTCCTGAGTTCGATCCCCAGTACCGCCAAAAAAAAAAAAAAGTCAAAGCCGCTCCAAGAAACTTGAAGAGTCATTTTGATGCCTCTAAACACGCAGAATTGGAAAGAAAAAAGATAGCTTAATTTTTTATTTTTTAAAAATATTTCTCGGGTTATTAAAGTAATACTTGTGTTAAAATATGAGTATGAAGAATGTAGAAAGTAAGATACGTTACTCCCCCAAATTTTCTGTTATAAACATTATTATACATTGGAGATAAGGAGTCTTCTTTTTTTCCTATCTCACCATTTTTAAGTGCGTAGTTTAGCAGTGCTAAGTATATTTACATTGCTGGAAAATGGTTTTACAGAAATACTTTTATTTGTAATAATACTATTATTACAAATCTGAAGCTTTATAGCCATTAAACAACTCCTTTTTTCTGCCTGATCCCAGTCTTCAATTCTAATTTCTGTTTTTATGATTTTGACTACTTTAGCTATCTCACATAAGTGAAATCATACAGTATTTATATGTGTGTGTGTGTATGTGTGCCTATCTGTCTGGCATAATTTATGAAAATGTTATCAGTTTTTATCTATGTTCCAGCATGTACTGGAGATTCATTTTTTAAAGATGTGCATAGTATTCTTATCTCTCTCTCTGTTAGTCAGCTTTCTATTACTGTGAAAAAATACCTGACAGAAATAACTTAAAGGAGGAAAGATTTTTTTCTGGTTCATAGTTTCAATTCCTGGCTGCTTGCTTCTATTGCTTCTGAGCCCATGGTGAGGCAGAGGCAGAGGAGCATGATGCAAGGGTGTGGTGGAGAAGAGCTGCACATTTCCTGGTTACTGGGAAGGAGAGAAGGAAAGAGATCTATCTCAGTATTGATATTGATATCTCTATCTATCTATAGAAAGATAGCCTAGTCTCCTGTTTCCTTCAACAAGGCTTCACCTTGATAGAGGGGAAAGAAACTCCTAGCCTAGATGAAATTTGGAATGAGTTTGTGTTCTCTAAAATCGAAGAATGAATTTTAGGAACAACAGGGCTTAAGAGCAGAATATATTTATAGAGGGAAAGAAAGCTTCTGTCTGAGAGAGGGACAGAAGGGGGCCCGAGCGGGTTGCCCTAATAGGTTTGTCCAGTGCAGAGAGAAATAAAGCAGAATAAAATGCCTTTATTGTGGGTGCAGAGAAGGCCACAGTACGAAAGAGAAAAGAGATGTAGAACTTTCGAGGGCCTGTCATAAGGTCAGGGGCTAAATATGCCCAGGAGAGAGGCGGGGATTAGGAGGCGGACTGCCTGACATGGCAGACCAGGACTGGGTGGGAGTGTGGGAAAAGGAAACAGGATATTACAAAAGGGAAGTGGGAAGTTGCAATTTGACTCAGAGAAGGTAGGGTGGCGCTTAGCATATGAACCTCTAGTGGCTAGCACCATATTGACTTTGACCTCTAGTGGCCAGCGCCATATTGGCTTGGTGCCATACTGGCTCAGCACAACATATGACTGCCAGTGCCATATTGACTGGACACCATAGTGACTAGGCAGGAATTACGGTGGGGTGAGAAACCAATCAGCCCAATACTCTGTCTTTTTAAGGGACTTTTATAGAGCAAAATCATGAGGTGAGGCAGGTCCAAGGTGGGAAAAATGGGAGATCACAAGGTGGGCATGAGGTGGGACAACACTATGGTCAGTCGATAAGAATTGTTCAGGTAAAATTGATTAAATTGGGACCAAATGGGGAAGTGAGTCACATAGCAAGGGGGTGTGAATGCAGAACAGCAGCTTTTCTTTTAAGGGGTGAGGTCAGTGACTTCAAGGTGATGGCTACCTATCTAGAATATCAATCCCTAATGTGTATCCCTAGGGAGGTATGTGGGTGCATTTGTTCAGTCTTTTGTTTTGAGGTCTTGCCCACAGCAAATATGTCTCTATTTACAAGGTATCTTGTCTTCCATGTTGGCTCTTTTGAGTGCTTGGCCCTGTCTGACTGCCTATAATATTTCTATCTAACTCAGTTGCCTATAACAGCCTCCTAAAGTTTCTACCACCTCCCACAGTGCTGCCCACTGGGGCCTATGCCTTCAACAGCGAGAAACATACCAGATGTAAGCCATAACAATATCCTTATTAAATAATCCATTCATTCATTAACGGCAACTGAGGTGTTTCCTCGCTGGTGCATTGTGAGTGGTGGTTTATCTATATGGATGCAAATATCTCTTCAAAGACTTACTTTCACTTCTCTGGGAAATATAATTGGTTATACATATAAGTAGGTTCTACGTCCATAAAGTATAGATCAAAATGATTTGAAAAAAAATCCAGAAAGTTAAAAGAAGCAAAATTTGAATTTGTTCAGGTGCCAAACGCTGTGCTGAATCTCCGTAAATGAAGTGCTGAGTAGGTGTGGCTTGCTTCCGCTGCACAGATCTGCAGGGTTTGAACAGTGTTTGCTTTGTGTCTGGTTTGCATACTATGTAGTTAGGCCTGTGAGGGTCTGTACTGAACATATATAGATTTTTTTCTTTCCATCTTTTCTGAAACAATGAGGTATAATGATTGCATTGTGCTCACATGTTATTACACATCTAGACAGGATGTGAAGCACAGAAAATGTGCATAGGTTATATGCAAGTATTATATCATTTTATGGAAGGGACTTGAGCACCTGTGGATTTTGTTGTCTGTAGGAATATCCCCCAGTTTCCCATCGATATTGGGGAATTTCCCAAATTTTAAAGGAAATTTTCTATAGCTGCTATACTCTTTTATAATTCTGTTAACAATAGACAGAGATCTTGATTTCCCTACACTGTATCCTCACCAACACTTGCTTTTTTTTCTTTTATAAAAAAATAGTGGTTATCTTCATAGTATAATATGTAGTTCATTGTGGTTTTGATTTTTTATTTCTCTAATAATTAGTAATGTTGAATATCTTTTTACATACTTATTAGAAGCTTGTATGTAATTGAAGGAATATCTATGCAAGTCCTTTGCTCACATATTAAATCAACTATTTTTCTGTTTTTGAGTTGTAGGAGTTCTTTTATGCAATGGATATCAATCCCTTGCCAAATGTACAGATTGCAAATATTTTCTCCCATTCTTGTAGATTGTTTTTTTACTCTATTGATTGAATGTCTTGATAGCTAGAAGTTTTTACATTTGGTGTAATTCTATGTATTTACATTTGCTTTTATGCTTTATGCTTTTGATATCATAATCTAGAAATCATCTATGAATATAAATGCATTTAGTTACTTCATATTTATGCTATAATTAATAAACCACGTGTTGAAGTTCAGTTTAAGCATTTCATAGGTGTTTACTTTTGTCTTTGAGGAGTACTCTGTCAGATACGTTATTAGATATAGAATTATTGGTTCAGTTTGCACAGAGGAAGGATTGTATTCACTTCTGCAGCCCCCGTACTTAGAACAGTAACTTATGTATGAAAAGCTCAATAAATGTTCATGGAGTGATGACAAGGAAATGCACACGCGTAAAATTTAGGGTACAGCTTGCGCCGAATCTCAGAAACGTGAGAAGACGTCTGCGGATTGTGCAGACCCTGCTTACAGCACTCTCCTCCCCAGCTGTCTTCAAACTCAGGGTGACTATTTCCATACTGTGCTTCGGCCAATGAGATGCAAATGGAAATTTGCTGGGTGGGGCTTCTGGGAAAGGAGTTTCTACTTAATACGGATAATTTCGGTGGGCAGACTGAGTGCCCTTTACTGTTCTTGCATGGAAAAGAGATGTGCTGCTAGAAATTTCAGTGGCTCTTGAGATAGCAGAGTAACTTCTGAGGAAGTTGCTAAGCAGGTTCAAAGGTAGAAAGGGCCTGGGTCCTTATTGGTATTATTGGTGCACTGCCCTGACCTTGCAATACCAACCTATGAACCTCTCTATTTGCCTAGGCAACTGTTGGTTGCTTTTTTGTTATTGATTGCCAGACAAATTCCTAGCTGACTCAAACAGATGCAAAATATATTCATGCAGATAAGTGAATGTGACTAAATACTTGGGATTGTGAAATAACATGAGGTGTTAGGTAATCTGTAAGTAAATACATGATTTTAGTTTGGCTGGGGTTTAAGGATAAAATTAGAGGAGTTGGAACCTTGTACTTCAGAAAAGAATCTGGATTTAGTTCTGTAGGAAAATATGTAGATGATGAAGAGCAAAGTTATATTCTTTATTTAATCATAGCAAAGACTCCATCAATACAAAGTACTCCATTATTAAACACATTAAGAAAGAATGCTCCACCTAAATAAATGATGGCATGCCAATGAAGAAACACATCTTGGCCTCTGAGATGGGAAAAGACACATACTTTAGAATCAGTGAAAACGGGTTACAGATAATACATATGGCTAAATGCACAGGCATTGTGATGAGCACTTTGCCTTGATTATTTCACTTTCGCATTCAACATTTTATGACTTAGATATGGATTCTTCTTTTCTTCTTGGAGGATGACTCTAGGTTTCTTGCAAGGTCAAATGCCTGGACATTCTTGCTAATGGTAGATGTGGAAAAATAAGGGAGAATTTTAGGCAAAAAATTTGAGGTTCTTCAGAGTTATTTAATGAAACTATTCAGCAGGGAGTTGGATATGAGTTCAAAAGCTAAGGGAAAATGGATTAATCAGATCACCCATTTATCAATCAGTATTCAAGAATCTACAGTGAGTCAGGTTCTGTATTAGGTCCTAGGGATATTATGACAGGCACACCAGTCAAGTGAAGGACACTGTTTAGCCAGTGCATGATTATTTTAAAACGTGTTTTGCACAGGTTGTTTAACAAAAGCTACACAAGTCTTGCCACTGGGGAACTTAATCTCTATGGAAAAATACAGACATGGACAAATAAGTGATAAATTCTGTACAATGATAACGTTATGAGTGAAAAGAATTTTTCTTCCCCGCAAGCAGATGTTATGAGTGCTTTCAAGATTTGATCTAAACGGTGTGTTTATATAAGACTTCTCCTATGGTATGACCCTTAAGCTAAGAATTCATCATTCCCACAGAAGAGAGAACAAATTACATAGTGATGTAAATAAAGGAAAGCATGTGCTGATGTCATCAGATAGAAACAAAGTTATCAACAATGGAGAGAGTACCCATAAAAGACGCATCTCCTCCGTGGAGGGGAAGAGCATGGGGAACAGTATCAGGACGAAAATGCAAATGTGGGAAAATACAAATGGTAATCACAAAAGTTACTGAAGTACTGAAAATAGAGTGCTGAGGGCAAGGAGCACAGAACCAACCACCAAAGAACTCAACACTTAGAAGTTTGAGGAGGAAGAAGCAGAAGCAGAAGCAGAAGACAGTGACGTGTGAAGGAGGCGCTGAAAGGAGAAGAGGAAAAGTGTTAGTTTGGAGAACCCAAGCTAGAAAGTGTTCAAGAAAACGTAGGTGAGATCGTAGGCTTTATTGTCCTCAGAATAGGTGTTGGCAACATGGAAAGGAGCTTGATAGAACTCCTGGTGAGATGCTGGCTGTCCTCATCTCAAAGCTGTCGTGGTGGGACAGGGGACAGACGAGTTTATGGTGTTTGGGAGGTTAACACCGTTTTTCTTCCCTCCATCCTCCCCCCGCTCAACTGTCTGACTATAGTCTCAAGACAGAGGCTATAACTCAAATCTCCTCCTAAGAGAACATCAAATAAAGGCCCCACTCACCTGTGATCTCTTTTTATGTTAGGTACTTTGAACCCAAGACACCCAGGTGTTCCTCTTTCATTCTCTCTCATTTTATTTTACTATGGAAAAAAGCCTTAACATGATTTTAACAAAAATTTAAATGTCCAACACGTTACTGTTAACTATAGGTACAAAGTTGTGGAGTAGATCTCTAGGACTTGTGTATCTTGCTTAACTGAAATCTGACAATTAATAGTTTCCGTTTTCCTCAGCACATGAGACAACTGTTCCACTATTTGATTCTATGAATAAAATCTTACTTAGGTGCTTCATATAAATGGAATTATGTGGTATTTTTAAACTGTGACTATCTTGTTAATAGCATAATGTCCTAAGCTTCATTAATTTTAAAAAATAATTATATCATTTTCTGTTTTCTTGAGGCAGAATAATCCTCTATTATATGTATATACCACATTTATGTATCTGTTTGTCTGTGTACAGACATTTAGGCTATTTTTCCATTTGGCTGTTTTTAATAATCCTGTAAAGAACATGAGGATGCAAATGTATATTTTAAATTACTATTTCAATTCTTTAAATTTAGACTAAATATTTAGAGAAATGATTGCTAGGTTAAATGGTGTTTCTACTTTTTATTTTTTGAGGATTGCATTTTGTTTTTAAATTTATTTTTTATTGGTACGTGCTTACAGTACACAGTGTTTACACTTATGTGTGAAGTTGGTACATGAACATGGCACATCTTAATTTTTTCATCCGCCCATCCTTTCCTTCTCTTTCCAGTTCTTGGTCTCTTTCCCATTTGCAAATGCACACTTTATCGCCGCAATACTGTCCTGCATTCCCCTCGGCAGTGTGTAGATTCCAATTTCTTTACATTCTTGCCAACATATGCCTTTTCTTTGATAATAGAAATCTTTTTTAAAAATTTTATTTTTAAAGAGAAAAGAACCAAAACATATTAACAGACACACAGACATAAAAAAAATTAAAACAATACAGAATTTTAGACAAGGTGATACGAAATTAACAATGGTTGTTGTATTACATATTGATATCTTCAAATTGGTTACTCAGATAAACAAATATAGGCCTGTAAGATTGATCAAACAATTGAACATTAACTGTTCCTTTCAATAACACAATAGAAATTAGTAGTACAAATATCTTAGATATCTTGTGTGTATATATGCATATTCTTTTCCCTTCTTTCTTTCTTTTCTCTTTTCCTTTATCCCAGTTGTTGTTTACTTATGAGCAGTTTCTTTCCCTTTCACGCTATTTATTGTATGTTTTAGATTCTATTCACTGTTTCAGGTTCTTACACCAGGGAGACAATACAATGTTTACATATGTGAGTCTGATTTATTTCACTTATGAGTATGGTCTCTAGTTGCATCCATTTACCTATAAAAGCCTCAAGTTTATCTTTCTTTATAGCTGAGTAATACTCCATTGTATAAAAATACCACATCTTTTTTTATCCATTCCTCAGTTGATGGGCATTTGGGTTGTTTCCATGATTTAGTTATTACAAATTACTCTGCTATAAACAAGGGGGCACGTATATCATTGTGGTATGATGTTTTTAGTTTATCTGGAAAAATAACCAGGAGGGGAATAGCTGGAATGAATGGGACCTCTAATCCTAGTTTACTGAGGAATCTCCAGACTAATTTCCACAGTGGTTGCACCAGTCTACACTCGCACCAACAGTGAAGAGTTCCTTTTTTCCCACAGCCCCTCCAGCATTTGTTTTCAGTTGATATCTTGATGATAGCCATTCTTTCTGGAGTGAGATGGAATCTCAGTGTTGTTTTAATTTGCATTTCTCAAATGACTAATGACGTTGAACATTTTTTTATGTATTTACTTGCCATTTGTGTTTCTTCATCTGAGAAATGTGTGTTCATCTCAGACGCCCATTTTGGACTGGGTCTTTGAATTTGGGAGGTCTGATTTTAAAAAATTCTTTATATGTTCTAGATAGAGCCCTTTGTCTGAGGGACAGTTGGCAAAAATTTTTCCCAATTTGTGGGTTTTCTTTTTACTCTGCTGCTGATTTCTTTAAATGTGCAAAAAAATTTTAGTACGATGAGATCCCAGTTGTCGACTCTTTGAAGAATTTCCCATGCAGTTTGGTTTTTGCTGAAGAACTCTGCATATTCCTATGTCTTATAGATGTGATTATAAGAAACAAATGAAAAATTATAAGACCTGGCAAAAACTATTCAGAATAAGAACGACAAATTTACCAAAGAAATAGACTCCATGAAAAGGTGTGAGGAGCCCTTGAGGACAGGATGAGAGGAGAACATGGTAGAAACTCACGGGTAGTTTAAAAATGAAAAGAAAGCAAGAAAATCCATCCAACAGCTGCTCAGTGGTGCTCAGAAGACAAAGTCAAGGGTAATTGGGGCCAGGCGTGGTGCTACACGCCTGTAATCCCAGCACTCAGGAGGCTGAGGCAGGAGGATTGTCATGAGTTCGAGACCAGCCTGGGCTACAAAGTGAGCTCAAGGCCGGCCTGAACTGCGTAGGAGACCCTGTCTCAAAAAGACAAACAAACAAACAAATAAAAAAAAGAGTAACTGGAGTCCGAGGGAAAACAGATGGCAGCATCGACAGAATAAAAAAAAATCTAATTAAAGAAATCATAACAAACCCTCCCCAAATAAGGGGGAAGAAGTCAATGTACAGGGTGACAACATCAAATAATTATGATGAGGAAAGAAGCTGTTCATGACGTATTACACTCCAGGTCCCAGAAGTCGAACACAAGCACAGAAAGCTGTAAGAGAAAAGCAAAAAAACACTTATAAAGGTAAACCTGGTAGGATTATGCAGGTTTTTCAATGCAAATTTTAAAGGCCAAGAAAGCTTGAAATGACATGTTCAAGCCCTAGAAGAAAACAACTGCCAGCTCAGACTAATGTAGCCTGTAAAACTCTCTTCCAAAATCGACGGAGAAGTGAACCCATTTTGTGACACCGAACAACAGATTGTAGGCAAGTGGACAAAACTGGAGTCCATACTCATAAGTGAAATAAATCAGCGATACATGTGCAGGCAACGTATTATATCACTGGTGTAAGAACCCGAGGGTGGGAATATAAACTAAAAGTCATGAAGGAAATCTGTTCAAAAACAGAGAATGGATGGGACGAAGGAAAGGAGAAAAGAAAAAGACAAAAATGTATG
>PVLD010029500.1:0-17996 GCA_004027595.1 Dinomys branickii
ATCTTTGCACCATGAAGGGCCTGCCTTGAGTCTCTGACGTCTGGAGACTTTGAAAGACACCAGACATAGAAAATGATCAACGGACGTGCTGAGGCGAACATCAGAGTTTTATTACACTAGGGAATAAAGTGGAAAGGGAGACTTAGATCCAAGCTGAGGCTTTAGGGTGCAGAGTGAAGTACCAGGATCTTCATGGGAATCTCTGGATAGCGAATCTTCATTATCCTTGTGAATCCATGAATTGGATGAGAGGGAGTGGAACGAGGAGAACCTCAGGAGGTAGTGGGTTCTGGGCCGTCTTTTTTCCCAGGAGCTCCTCCTGGCCCAGCTCAGCAGCAGCCCCCAGAGCCATGGCAGCAGCCAGAGCCCCCACTGGGCTCACACTCACAGCAGTCAGGGGCCTGGTGCCTGCGGCGGTGGTGGAAGAGACGGGGCCTGTGGTGGCTCAGGCAGCAGCCCCCACCCCCAGAGCTGCAGCAGCCCCCACTGGAGCCACAGCAGCCCCCGGAGCTGGAGCCACAGCAGGAAGAGACCGGAGGAGGGCAGGGTGCTGGGCACTGGGGTGGGCACTTTGGAGGGCACTTAGGGGGGCATTTTGGGGTACACTTGGGGGGACACTTGGGAGGGGGCCGACACTGCTGCTGGTTTTGCTGGCAGGACATCTTAGAAAGAGTTCAGCAAGTCCACCTAAAAGAGAATAACGTACCCCTGTAAGTATTATAAACTACAGATCATACTTCTTGTATAAACACGAAGGACTAACGTTAGCAAATACATTCACTTCAATTGTGTAAAACAACCTCAAATATTCCCATAGCTGATAGTGTGTAGAGACAAAAAATCAATTCAACGATCTTATTCTGTCTCGATAATCCAGGATGGCTCCATCCTCACAGGCCTGCAGAAATCCTCTCCACCCATTTCAGGGCCTGTTCTCTTACTGCCACCAGAAGCCCCTGTCTAGGTGCTGTGGGACGCACTCAGAGGTCCTGTGGAAAATGTTTCCAGTGAACACTCCAGGAAAAAAACTGTTTTGAAGCCTATGACGATTGATATGTTGTATACATTCCCGGCATGGCTGCTTTCAAGCTCCCAGTGTAGAGTCCCCTGAAGGGGTTGGTAAAGGTCCACATAGATACCTACTCCAGCTCATACGTGCTAGCGTCAGGGACACCAAAGAGTCTAGAGGTTTACGGCAGATGGAGTGCTGCTCCTGTCTGCATGGTAGAAACCCCACAACCCCGTTTGCTCAGATTCCCTCCTGCCTCCCATTCCCACTGTTCAGCTCTCACCCCCACCTCTCATCTTCTCCCTGTCCTGCTCAGACCCCTGCGGTCTGCCAACGGGCCACTCACCCTAGACACACACGGGAGCACGCACAGGCCCTGAAGGAGTTGGAGCGGATGAGGTACCGGAGGCCAGCTGGCCTTTTATAGAGGCAGACTTGTCTCCGGAATGGGCAGGAGGAGGCTCTTGCCCAACCAGACACGTGCTCAGTCATTCCTGTCATTCCCCTGCCGCTTTGGCCCTGCATCACAGGACGCCTCGGGAGGCCCCATCACTTCCCTTTGGGTTGGAGTATAGAAGAACATTTGGAAACCGCAGCTTCCCACAGGACGGAGCCCTCAGTTTGGGCTCAGGATACTCAGTGTCCCCTGGCCGGCGTGAGGCTCTTTTCCCCGCAGCTCCTTCTC
The DNA here is from genome assembly GCA_004027595.1 of Dinomys branickii. Taxonomy (NCBI): domain Eukaryota; kingdom Metazoa; phylum Chordata; class Mammalia; order Rodentia; family Dinomyidae; genus Dinomys; species Dinomys branickii. Next base: position 1,695 of record PVLD010029500.1, read on the forward strand.
ACCTGTCCTCTGTGTTTCCTTGTTTCCGAGCCCCAGCTTCTCCTGTTTTTCTGGAGATGCTCTATCATGGCTCCCTACAACCTGATGAGGTTCTCTGTCATGTTGTGTGGCAGATCCGCCACCTCAGGTGGACTCTTCCTCCTTGAATCAGGAGTGATGTCCATCTAAGCATCCCTCCCTGGCCTGTACTTTCAGGCCTTTAGTTGGACCTCTGAATCTCCTCTGCATGTCAGACTCACTAAAAATGTGGGTTCAGAGGACTAAACCTGAGTTTATTCTGCTCTTCTTGGCAAAGTGGATGACTGAGAATAAGCAATTCCCTGTAAAATCTAAATTCTTACTTTGGTCAGAGTAATTTAATTGTATTGAGTCTACTACTGGAATGAGAAAACTTGCCATTTCCCAACTGGTCATTTTTTTCAAATTCCTGGGTCAGTAGAAACCATACTTTTCACGTGTACTATGTGTCTCCTGGAATTGTTTAGAGCATCATGAGAGAAATGGCTTCTCACCATGGTCTGTACCTAATAGAGAATACAGCTGTTTGGAGGAGAGACTAGTACTGTGCACTCAGCTCCAACCCAGGTCTGATGTGCAATCCATACTGAATACAAGAACGGCGCTATCAAAGGGTTCAGCTTCATTAGAGACGGGAATATTTTGAGAGATCCTTCATATTGAGTGTGATTTATCCTTTGGGTCTCTAGGAAGGGACAGCTCTCTTCCTGACAAGAAGGAAACAGTCACTGTGCGGCTCATCATTCAGGATTCCAATTCCGGCTTGCACTGGATAGACTTAGCCACTTCTTTATCCATTCAAGTAAAACAGTTACATTGAAGAAAAACATTGAGAACTTTATACTAGTTGAGGTTATCCAGCCCCCAATGCTTGCATACTGTGTTTTTCTCAGTAGAAAAAATGTCTAAAATTGGAAAATCTACAGAAAGCATAGTGGTGACAGCTTCACAGGTCTGGGAAGAAGTGGAGGGCACCTGCTCTTGGTACAGGATTTCCTCCTGGAATGAAGAAAATGTTCTACATTGCAGGTTGGGGAGGGAGGGTCATGCAGAGTTCTGTGTCTATATTGAAAAGCAAGAAGCTTGCTTTCAACACAGGAAGGGTTTCTTGTATGAATTCTGTGTCAACATAGCTTGGAAATAAAACAAGAGCTGAGAAAAGAAATATCTATATTCTGATTAAAACGGAAAGGCATTCCCCACATTCTACTATCTAAACCCTACTTAATGTGGGCAGCGGCCATGGGTGTAGAGTACAGACCTCTGTCATCTGCTTGAAATGAGAGACTATTTTCCTATTTATTCAATCCTAGTTTCCAACCTAGTTCTGCCTCTGATAGTTTTTAATTCAAGAAAACAATTCAATAAAATGTGCAAAGCTTTGAATCTAAAGTCTTCTTGGGAATCTCACCACATTCTCAGAGCACACCCAACCAACATAGGGTTACAGAAATGGAAAATATGTGGCCCATGAGCTGCAGGACTGCAGAATTTGGTGGCCCGTGAAGACAACTGCAGAGCAACGTGGACGCTATAGGGATGACATCTGAGGCCTTTACCTCCTGAGTCACCATTTCCCACTGAGAATGTAGCTCATGGCGTTGTTCCACTGACTTTGGCATGTTATTATTTAGAGTTCCTGATCCCCTCTGATGACAGTACTTGCAATAATGGGCAGAGTGGAGAAAGGACAGGGGCAAGGCACTGTGTGTGTGTGTGACTGTGTGTTTGTGTACATGAGTGTGTGTGCACATCTGTATGTATCGTGCTGCTTGCCTATCAGACGTGAATGTGGATAAACATGAGTAGATGCATATGTGAATGTTTGAGTTGAGCAGTTGAGTAAGAGATGGAAACAAGAGTGGGATAAACAACTCTTTAATATTCCCCATTGTGTTTATTTGTATCTCAGAAAACATGGGAAGTCATTCTCAAGTTTGGGAAGAAACAACTGCCTGTGGTTTTTCCTGATCTTATCTCTACAGACCTTCTGAGGTCCTTGTGATCCCTCTTGACACTTCTTTTCAGGGCTCACTGCTGTGGTTTAGACGTGTTCCTCAAAAGTTCAAGTGTTGGAGCCTCAATTCCCAAATTAAAATGTTGATGGTGTTTGGGGTGGGGCCTTTGGGAGGTAATTATGCCTGGATGAGGTCATGAGGTCTTCTGATGGGAATGACACCTGCATAAGAGGAGGACACCTGAGCTGGCACACGCCCATTCTCTCACCATGAGCTATCACAGGCCATGTGCTCACGCAGCACAAGGTCTCACCATGCTCTGAGTGCTACTGGCCACTCCTGCCAGGACCCACACCAAGACCCAGGGCCTCCCCAGGCTTGTGCTTTTGCTTTGTCTCTCTTGCCCTCTTCGAATTACACTCAGGTTGTGACTGAGAGGACAGCAGGTAGAAGTAACTATTTTCTCCACATCCTCCATTTATCCATCCAAAAATTTTCTACAGGTGAAACACAACAAACATGTCTTGTATTTACAGTGTCATCTCACTCTTGGCTTCCCTTGGGAATCTTAGGTCATTTCCAATGATATTGATTTGCTTCTTGGTCTCTGTAGTGGTTGCATATTATTATCCAGCTTCACTGAACCCTAACACCCAGGTTTTACATCAAACACTACTCTGCATACTGCTGAGTAGGTATTTTTCTAAATTTTATTTTAAAGACAAAAAAATGGAGACATATGAACCAGAATAAGCCATAAACAATACAGAAAATACAAAATTATACAGAATACAGTAGGGAATTACCACTGGATGTTGTACTACACAATGTTATCTTCATATTAGGTAACACAAAAACATTAAAGGAAATACCAAATTATAGAGAAGATAGTAAGGAGTTTGCACTGGATGCTGTATAATATAAAGTTATCTTCACTTCTGTTAATACAAAAGCAATTGAGGAAATACAGAATTATAGAGAACACAGAAGGGAATTAGCTCTGGATGCTGTCCTACATAATGTTACCTTCACCTTTGTTACTCAGTTACACAGATGATGGTCCATTTGATCATTCAGTTTTTCTCCTCCCTCATCTCTGTTGCCCTACCACTCAATCAGTCATCTTCCCTGTGATAATAACTGTCCTCCTGGGTTTATGTATACCCCTGGACTCTCGCTTTGGGAAGACATATAGCTGCCTCAGACTATACTATAACATACATGGGTGTATACAAACTGCCATGGTTGGAGGTGGAAAAGCACATACGCTCACAGTGGACCGCCCAGCTCTCCACCCCGTTGCCGTGCTATGGGTGGGGGCGGGTCCAGTCCGTGAGGCGCCCTCAGCGGGGCCCTCAGCAGAGCAGCCACGGGGCCCACAGCGGAGCAGCCGCGGGGCCCACTGCAGAGCAGCCGCCAGGGCCCACTGTGGAGCAGCTGCAGGGCCCACTGCGGAGCAGCCACCAGGGCCCACTGTGGAGCAGCCGCAGGGCCCACTGCAGAGCAGCCGCCAGGGCCCACTGTGGAGCAGCTGCAGGGCCCACTGCGGAGCAGCCACCAGGGCCCACTGTGGAGCAGCCGCGGGGCCCACAGTGGAGCAGCCGCGGGGTCATGCAAGGTTCATATGTGCAAGCTGTAAGGAGACCCTCTTGGTGTACACGTTAATAGTTTGGGGTGAGTCCTGAAGACCGTGGATTCGTCCCATTGTTGCCAGGAACAGGCGGTGCTTGCTCAAGCTGCCGAGACTCAAGGTGCTCCCAGAGAGAGTTCAGGGTGGGAGCTGAGCCCCAGCAACCCAGCTCGTGCTTCCTGCCTGATGTTTTAGTGAGAAAGGCGTGGAGCCACGCGATCCACCTCCATCTGCATCTCCCTCCTGTTGTGGTGCTGGAGCCCCTGTCCGCTCCTTGGCCGGATCCCTGGGAGCCGCTGCGGCTCACCGCTGAGGTTCCCCGCTGCTCTCTGCCAGTAGCTGCTCACCCAGCTGAGAGGCAGGGGTCCACCATCTCTAGGCAGGCACAGAGCCGGGCGTGGTACGCTGTGTACTAGTTGCATTGATTCTCTCCAGGCGCTGATTAGGAAGGTTGCCGCAGGGTGGGCACTCTGCCCCAGTGGCTGTCGCAACCTCTCATTCTCACACTGGGTCCAACAACTGCTACCGACCACCATTGCCTCCTTTCCTGGCTGCGCCCTCCTCTCTCCAGCCCTGGACCAGCTCTCGGAAGTCCGCTCTCCTCTGGCCGAGTTGGGAGGCTTCCGTGAGCGTGGGCCTCCGAAGCTGAAGCTGCGAATGCCAGAACAAGGGCACGGGCCGTGGGTGTGCGTGGAGTGGTGACTTCCTCCTTCTCCTCTCCCTCTGACTGCGCCATGGCGGATCTCCGATCCTTTCTTCCAGTAGAGGTTTTGCTTAGTCTTTCCGAGGGCTTCAATTCCCATTTCAGATCCTTCCTGAGTTCAGGATACCCACCTCTTTCCCTTCTGTCCTTTGTCTGAGTGGCATTCCTCTGGAAGGTTCTCTCTATTGCTTACCTGGTCGCCATCTTGACGTTCTCTCGTAAAATTTATTTAGTTATTTGTTACTTTCTAATGAATTGACCATTACACTTCTAAAGTTTTGAAATGGCCAACAGACCATAGAAAGATACCACTTTAGGCTCCTGCTTGAAACCAACAGCTATAGAAAACTGCTGGCCTTGATTCAGGGCCAAAGTAGGTATTTTTTAAACATGTGAATATAATTAAAATCTTTAGACTTGAGTAAAGCAGATTATTTTCCATAATGAGATAGGTCTCATCTAATCATGTAAAGACCTTTAAGGGATGTGATTTCTAAGAGAAATATGAAACTCTACTCAAGACTTCCAGGTACATACCGTGCCTATGTCTCCACAGGGCCACCTATAGAATTCAGAATCAAGGCTGCACCATCAAGTCTTCCTGCATTTCTAGCTTGCACCCCAGCCTACACAATTCAGATTCTCCCGTCCCTCAGCGTGTGAGCCAGTTGCCCAAAATTAATACCTGTGTGTTGTGTGTTTGTGCCTTTTTGTTTTCTGAAAAAACTTGACTAATTCCTGCCTGTCTTCACTGAAGGCACAGGTTAAGTGGAGTGGAGTTGTGCTTTTGGACAATGGGTTAAAATTCATATATATAGATATAAATAATATATTTAAATTCAAATGTTTAAATTCAAATTATTGAAATAACAGAAAATAAAATTATAATGCTAATATTCATTTATCACTGCTTTTATAACAGGTGTTATTCTAGTGGCTTTACAAACATTATCTCATTTACTCTTCATAAGGATCCTGTGGTGTGGGCTCATATTCCCATTATGCTAGTAAGAAAAATAATGTTCCTAAGTTAAGCAATTTGCCTAAGTTGAAAAGCTTAAAGTAATTTTCAAACAATTTAATTCTAAAAACCCAGTCATTTCAATACAAACTGAACAGTCTTCCCAATCTGAAGTGGGATTAGATACATTTACCACACACGTATCATCAATCTACGATGCTATGATATGGGAAAGTGAAGATTACTAAGTTCCCTTGCAGTGTTTCTGCCACAGCTGGCTGGAGTACTCAGCACTTTCGAGACCATCTTTCTTGTCCAGACTATCAGTGTTTTCTTTGGTTGACTTTCTAGATCACTGGATAATAATGCTTTCTATTTTTTTTTTTTTTTGGCAGTACTGGGGATCGAACTCAGGACCCTGCGCTTGCTAGGCAGGCGCTTATTCCACTGAGCTATATCCCCAGCCCAATAATGCTTTCTAAATGCTTCCCTCACACCAGTCTTTGATAACCTGTCTGCTTAACTTCTTTATTGCAACATCTGTACACTTCTCAATAAAGACAATCGTAGAAGCAGTTAAGCATTTGTCATGACACAGACAGCACTACATATAGGCTAGCATGAGACTATCGTTTTTCTTTCTTTTTCTTTTTTTTTTTTCCATGTTGCTGTGGATTAAACCCACGGCCTTCACACTCAGCTGTATCCCTAGTCCTTTTTTTTCCACTTTTCATTCTTTTAGATACGAAGCCTCGGTGAGTCATTAAGTTTCCCAGGCTGGTCTTTACCTTACAATCCTACCTCAGCCTTCCATAATCCTAAGATTATTGTCCTCCAACACCACAAATGGCTAAAACTATCTTAATTAGATATCACTACACACATGCCCCAAAGTTCTCACCTCCTGTGTCCATTTGGAACAAATATTTATCTCTTTTCATCCTTGGAATGACATGGTTGAGATAATTGGGTCAGCTTTAATGAAGCACTGCTAACTATTTCATACCCACTCTTTGTGATGCCTTTAACCAAAGTAATGTATTGGAAGAGTTTATGTTCTGAGGAAATCAGATGAAGGTCTTCTGAGAATACACGAGAGAGGGAGATTATGATTTAGTTCTAAAATATCTTATGAACGTATCATGCAGTTGGAAAGAGTGGAGTTTACATGTCCACCAACAGAGAATAAGGGATCATTTTGTCCACATCTTGCCAGCATTTGTTGCTTTTGTACTCTTGATAGTGGCCTCTCGCACTGGAGTGAGATGAAATTTCAATGTTGTTTTGATATGCATCACAAAGGGCCAATATGTAAATGAGGAAAATATTCCCCACTGTGCCACTTAGGGCAACTGGCTGTGTGCTCCCTAGTGTGTAATGAGGTATTAGGTTACTGTAGGGAGCAAGTGGTAGAGCACCCCGCACCTCATGGCTGGGAGGCAAGAGACAGACCTGTCCCAGCCTCAGAGTCTGCACTGGGTTCATCTCCAATGACTTAATACCTCACACTAGGTATAAGTTGTCTCTTGAAGTTTCCACCACTTTCCAGTAGGAGCAAACTTAAAATGAAACCTTTGGTACATGGACTTTTAGGGAAATTTAAGATCCAGACTATAACAGGAAAGATTTGTCAAATGTAAAAGAAAGTCTCAATATTCAGCAAGATAAAATTCTGTAGTTGACATCTGGGAGTGTATCTCGAAAGCAGAATACTTACTTAGTATGCCTGAGGACTGGATTCTCTCCCCAACACCAGAAAAATAAACCTGCAATCAACCAGATTTACTCTATCTGGAAGGAAGTTTCTGAACCTGCACTATGATCATGTAACACATTACTGCTTATGCCTCCTTCCCATCTACTATGGTTGTCCCCCCAAAACCGGGGGTCCCCTCAAAACTGGCGAACTGGGGTGTCTGCCCAAAGCCTCATGTGTTTGGAAGGTGATTGGACCGTGATTGCTTTGTGAATGTGCTGTGCTGCTAGGTGGGTCACAATGCAGTGTTGTCTGCTCTGTTCTTCAGAGGTCCACAGGGCCAAGGCGGTAGTAGCCCCCTTAGACATGTCAGCAGCCAGAACCCCCGAATCTCACAGCAGTCAGAGTTCTGCTGCCTGTGGCCATGGGACCTGTGGTGCTTGTGGCGGCTCAGGCAGCAGCTGCTGCCCCCAGAACTCCATGAGCTCCGGAGTGGAATCAAGACAGGGAGTGACTGAGCACGTTGCTGGGCACTGACGCAGGCATTTAGGGCACATTCTGAGGAACACTTGTCAGGGCCTTTAGAAGGAGCCTCATCCTGCCATGGTTTTACTTGCAGGACCTTCGGACAGGTGTTCAACCCACCTGGCAGGGAATGGTTAAATCAAGTGTCATGTTTCACTTCTTTTTGACTTGATCACCTGGGTGATGGCAGGTATATCCACAGTGCATGAACCAGCATCCAGGGCAAACTATGTAAACTTTCAACTAAATCTCCATAGATGCAGATGTAGATATAGAGGACAATATTTTTCTCCACTTTTTAAAGTGAAACAGGTAATTCTGTCTTGATAGTCCTGCATGCTGTATTTAAATCTCTAAAGTGCCAAGGTTTTAATACAGCAATAAACTGCTAGACTGGATAAGATAAACACATGTGCCCCTTAAGCCAGTCCTTTCAGGATTGGCAAAGCGCCAGGGTCTTGTTAAGTAAAGTTATAACATTTTTTACTCTGTCTGGATTTTATTCCAGCTGACTTTGGCAGAAATCAAACACACACCCCTCCTTTCTCAGCCTCCCTTCCAGTCCCTCCATCCTGGTCTCCCGGCTCCCAGGCTCCCGTTCACCCTGGTCACCCGACACAGGAGTGCAGACGCATCCTTGGTAAGCAGGAACTGATGAGGCACTGGAGGCTGGTCTGCCTTTAAAGGCCCAGCCTTGTCTCTGGCATGGACAGGGGTTGGCTTTTGCAAAACAAGGTACATGTTGGGTCATTCCTGATGTTTGCTTGCCTCCCAGGAGGCCGTGGGATCTGAAGGCTTTCACCAGTCACAACCTCCTGCAAGCTGGAGCCTTGTGATGTTGAGTACAGACACAGTGGGGTCAAGTCCCGGGCAAGGCTTGCCTTACCTTGCCTTAGAGAACACTGGCCTGGCTTTTCATTTATTTCCTCATCATTACTGTGGAGATATCCCAGTCTACTTCCACCCCACCCTCCAGTGTTCTCTTTGGTACTGCTTTTGGTAAGAGCCATTCCCAGGCTCATTGCTCAGGTGTTTTAAACCGGCAAGAGTTTTCTCCTTGCCTGTTATCTTTCCTAGAACCTGCCCCTTAGACAGCCTCTGAGAAAATAAAAAACTTGTTCTTGCCTCCCTGGGTTCTCACATAACCCTTGGGACATGAACCTTGTTTGCTGTATGTACAAATAATGGTGAATGCCATCTGACAGCTTAGCTGATATCTTGTGTGCTATGATACATTCTCCTGTGTCTCACTAACCACTGGAAGTCCTGCTAGGACCTCAATTCCAAAATTTCTTCTCTCTCTACCCATGACCATTTGTCTAGTAACAGCATCTGCTACTGGGGCACATTTATCTGCACCCTTCATCATACACATACAAAGAGTAATCGAGCTTCATACACTCTTTGTAAAGGTTCATAATCTCTTCTGTCCTCACTGTACCTTTGTGCCATTTTAGCCCTCCCTACATTAAAGCTAGAAAGAAGGTGTCACTCCCCATTTCCTGAGGAGAAAACACCATGCTGTGACCTGCATCCTGCCAGCCCCAGCCCAGGGGCTACTTCTGGGAATCGCAGACTGGCTGAGGCCAATTGTAGAGAAAGTCTGTACTGGGAGGTCTGCCTCTTGTGGGCACTAACAAGAACTCTAGGGGGGCTCTGGTGGCCTTCCGGAATGGCCTCATGGATCCCTATGTGTGCAAGAACTATTTCCACCCCTCCTATGGACAGGGCTCGCCCCTGAGCCCAGCCTGGGACTTCCTAGAAAGGGATCCCTGGCCCTTCCTTATCCTCTCACACAGCTCTGGAACCTGCACTTATCTGAGTCTGGTCCTGATCAATGCACCTGTGCAGCCCTGGGATGCTCTGGGTTCTATGGAAATGAAGGGCCTGGAGAGGATCCTAGACTGTGGTGGGGATGAAGGGAACAAACAGGGTGCAAAGGAGAAAGTCAGGGGAGCGAGGACAGAGGGAAGCTGTAAGCAGGAGAGGAATCACCTGGGAATCACAATGTCATAGTTAAAAGGAAAGGGATCCACTTCAAATCTCTGTTGATTGTCTCTGAGACATCTAGACTTCACACACACTCACTTACATGCCCCTAAAGAAGACAAAATAAATTCTCAAGTTGTGCATTTATTTCATGGGTCTAGGCATGTGGACAAATGTTGGCAAATTGGTCTTTGTGTTTAGCATATGTTTTATGCACAGAGCTTAATGTGTGACCCCATTACTTGGGTCAGTAGACTTTTTTCTGGAATAAGAGCATGCACAGTGGCAGTGGTTTGAACGGAGAATAGCCTTATTTCTGCTTGGTACATTTTCCTTGGTTTTAATTTTACTTTAAGGTTGTCTGATCTCCTGCTGAAGTGTCCCTCCAGCAGTACCAGGGGCAGGGGCGGCCCCATCCCATGTGACCCCCAAGTGCCTGCCCTGGCCCAGCCCCATGCTCACTTCCCCTCTCTTTCTGCAGTGGCTCCGGCTGTGGAAGCTACTGCAGCTGTTAGCGTGGCCACTGCTGCCTGAGCTCCCCAGGCTCTGAGGTCCGTGACACACCGAGCAGAACAGCGCATGTGGGTTCTCGGGGCTCTGGCTGCCGCCACGGCTCCAGCAGCTCCTGCTGCCCTGACCGTGAGGACTCTGAAGAGCAAGCAAGGAAGAACTGAGTAGTGATGGGTCTGCCCCAGCCTGATGCCATATTTAACTTGTTTGTTCTTGGACCTTGGAGGACCCCAGGATGCGAGGAAACTTGGGTGTTTTTAATCTGTTTCAGGCAGCATTCCAATTAATCCCCAGATATTTGGGCTTTCTCTTCTAAGTTTTTTCTGAAGTGACAGTAAATCCACTTTCTGTGACATTCTGTTGTGATCTTTATCATTCCTTCTTTAAGTTCACTGACCAGTAACTTACCCTGCCCATGCTAAAGTCAGTGGAGTTTTTCTGCAAATTTCCAGTTCCTTCATTTACTGAGTGTCTCCAAAGCCAGAGCCAGCCTAGGGGACCCTCGGTATTTGCTGCCGCCTATGCTAGTAGCCCCCATGGTGAAGACATTCAAAGATGGCAGGACCTGGGCTCAACCGAGAAGGACCTGCCTGCAAGAGACCTGCTGTGCTTCCACTTCTTATAATACTCCAAGCGCTTCTCAGCAAAGATGGCTCAAGCTCAGGGGTCTGTTCACATCTCCTCCTGCTGCTCCAGGGACCTCAGGCAACTTGTAAGAAGCACACTGCATGTTCAGAGAGTAGGAGCTAACGTCTCTCATTCCTTTCCATTACAGATTTAGCACACAGGGGACGAAGGCCTGCAATTCTTCACATTGAACTGTTTTAAAGCTTCATCAGGATATGGTCCTAATTTGTTTTCTTGTTATGTTGTTTCAGTAGAACGCTAGGGCACATAAGCGAATTATTCGTACTCCTTGGTTCATGATACAGGCTAACCTTCCATCATCAGAGTTGTCTTGTGTATCCGTGTATTGATTCGTCCCAACGTACCTCTCATTCAATCCTATATTGTATTAGTAATGAAAATAAGGATTGCTTTTTTCTTTTGTGTTTAAATTCTTTAAAAATATTAACATATCAGTATATTGTTTTAAAATAATAAGATATAGTGTACAAAATCCTTTTTTCTGAACTAAAATTTGTAAGATTTGCCCAAATGGTGTTTCGCTCTGGTTCATTTTGACAGCTGGGGCCTCGCCTGTGCGTCCACCTCAGTTATGCTCCCCTCCCCCATGCACAGCGATTGTGCAGTTTGGGGGGTTTGTCTGAGTATTCCTGCATACGTCTCTGTGGAGCAGAATTACTGTGTCTTGGTGTATATAATAACCAAGAGTTTACATTTGTAGGAGTGTGATAATTATTTTTAAGGATAATTTTTGAGGTTTTCTTCTTACAATCTTTGAATAGATTTGAGTTATCTACACCTTTAAAGATTTCTAACTGTCTGTACACCCATGCATGGCAGTGATTCTTACGGAATTTTTTAGGAAATAGTACTTTGCTTCCTTTATTATTCATAGGAGGGTCTGTGCTTTTTGTTTCTTGTGTAGCTAAATTTGGTAGATGATTCTTTTCTGTACACTCTTGCCATTTTCTCTAGGCTCTCAAGATCAGCTTCATCATCCAGCCTCTCAATGTAGTTCCCATTTTATCTAGTGCTCACGGAGTCGTTGTTAGTTTTTTAAGTCTTGCTAATTTGTTTCATTGTCATGATGAAGATACACAACTGTGATGCATAATCTGTGAGTTTTCATTCTCTTCCCTACCCACCTGCTGCTGATCTGAGGACTCTAAGGCTGCTCTAGTCAGACAGGGCGGAGCCTAGGAAATTAGAGTGGAACTTAAACAGCTGTGAAGTAACTTCTTATCCTTTGTCTCTCTCCACCTGAACTGAATGCGACCGGAAATCAGCAAAGGGGCGATGTGACCCGAGCAGACAGCTTTAGGATAAGCCATCCAGCTCTAATGTAAGGGGCAAGAAGGTGAATCCAAATGATCAGAGAGCGCGGGCAATGCCCCATTCTAATTACTCTGCCTGCGTATGTCTTGGTAACAGTAGCAGCTGCTGGGTAAATTGCCGTAGACAAAACTATGAGAGTGGGACTGGGGAGATACGATACCAAACAAGGATCTGTCAGCACCGCCATGTATGAAATATGTTCATATATACATATGAAAGACACTGCCAGATGCTTGATTTCTGACAGGAAAGTGATTAAAGTGAATACCAGGGATGGTGCGAATACAAGCAGTGATTGTTTTGTTTCACTAAAAGGAAATTTTGGACAACAGTGAGAACATAACTACTTCTAACTGTTATCCCCTGAGTCACAACAGGGCAGTAATGCTAAGAGGGCAAAACTGACAAAGAAGAAGCTTGAGGCTGGGGAGGCCCTGGTCTTTGTGTGGGTCCCAGCAGGAGTGGTCAGTAGCACTCGGAGCCTACTGATACCTTGCGCTGTGTGAGCACATGGCCCGTGATATCTCAGGGTGAGAGAATGAGTGTGCCAGCTCAGGTGTCTTCCTCTTCTTATGAAGGTGTCATTCCCATCAGAAGACCTCATGACCTCATCTGGTCGTAATTACCTCCCAAAGGCCCCACCCCAAATACCATCAATATTTTAATACAGAAATTCATTTCCCAACACTTGAACTTTGGGGGAACACCTGGAAGCTACAGCTATAACCAATGAAAGAAAGAACCTTTGTGTTAGAAGGGATCACAAGGATGGCAGAAAGTCTGTTGACATAGGATCAGGAATAACAAGAGGCAGTTGTTTCTTCCCCAACTTCTGAACCCGGTATTTTGTGAGATATAAATGAACACAATGGGGAATATTAAAGAGTTGTTTATCCTGCTCTTATTTCAATCTCTTATTCAACCCCTCAATTCAAAATCTCACATATGTGTCTACTCACGTTCAACCACATTCACGCATGATGGGCAAGTGGCAGAGCTCACGGGCATGCACAGGCCTGCACACCCACACACACACACACACATACACGCTTTGTGTCTCGCCCTCCTGATTTTCCCATTACTGCAAGCATCTTTGTCAGAGAGAATGAGGGGTCAAAATGTTAACATGCTGAACTTCGTGGAACCTATGTGTGGCAGTCTTATCGGGAAATAGCGACTCAGTAGGGAAAGGCATCAAATGTCATCCTATCATGTCCATGTTTCTCTGCAGTCAAAAGCCACCCAATTCTAGAGCCCAAGAAGATGGTAAGGGTTCCAAGAATGACTTTTGAGTTCAATGCACTAGACACTTTATTGAATTGCTTTCTCCTTGAATTAAAAGAAATGAGAGAATAGAACCGGGTCTGAAACTAGGATTGGATAAACAGGAAAATAGAGCATCAATTCAAGCACACATGGAGGCCTGTACTCCACATCCATAACCTCTGCTCACATTAAGTAGGGTTTAGATGGTAGAGTGTGGGGAATGCCTTTCTGTTTTAATCAGGATATAGATATCTCTTTTCTCAACTCTTGTTTTATTTCTGACATACATTGAAACAGAATTCATACATTAAACAGCTCATCTGTTGAAAGGACACCTCAGTGCTTCACAATATATTCCAAATTTGTGCATCACCCACTCCCTAACCCCCGGAAATTTAGAAGATTTTCATCATTCCAGGAAGAAATCCTGTGCCAATAGCAGGCACAATCCACTTTCTCCCAAGCACACCCAAAGCAGGCACCCTTACTCTTTCTTGCCAATTATTCATATTTTTTCTACTTAGAGTAGTACAGCACATGGTCTTTTGCAGTACAATGTTCTCAAAGTTTATCCTTAGTATAACTGTTCAACTTCAATTAGATAAATAAATGGACACCTCTACCAAGTGCAACCCAGAATGTACTCCTGAATAATAGGCCCTACACTGACCATTTCCTTCCTGGCAGAAAACAAGTGGGACCTTCCTAGAAGCCCAAAAGGATCATTTATAATTAATAGGAAGAATCTCACGAATTTTCTGTGTCTCTAGTTAGGGTAAATTCTTTGATAGTACGGATCTTGCTTTGACAGTCAATTCCACATCACACCTGGGTGGATACCAAGAACACAACGTAAATCTCTCTGCTAAACCCAGGTTTCTTCAGTGTCTATCAAGTGCAGAACATTGGGAGAAGCCCCTTCTCTCATAAATTGCAGGAGACTCATATTACAAGTGAAAAGTATTTCTTCTATTGGTCCAGCAATTGTCAAAAATTACCCGGTTGGTAAATGACAAGTTTTCTGATTCTACTACCAGATTTGATACAATTAAAAGACCAAAGTAAGTGTTTAGATTTTACAAGGAAAAGTTTATTCTCAGTCATCCTCTTTACTAATAAATAGCAGGACAAATTCAGATTTAATCCTCCAAATCCACTTTACTTACTGAGTTAGAGGGCCATCAGAAATTCAGAAGTCAAGCTAAAAGACTGGGACGGAAGCTTAGATGGACACCACTCCTGATTCAAGGAGGAAGAGTCCACCTGAGGTGGCAGATCTGCCACACAACATGACAGAGAACCTCATCAGGTTGTAGGGAGCCATGATAGAGCATCTCCAGAAAAACAGGAGAAGCTGGGGCTCGGAAACAAGGAAACACAGAGGACAGGTGAGAAGGAGCTGCGGGGAAAAGAGCCTCACGCCGGCCAGGGGACACTGAGTATCCTGAGCCCAAACTGAGGGCTCCGTCCTGTGGGAAGCTGCGGTTTCCAAATGTTCTTCTATACTCCAACCCAAAGGGAAGTGATGGGGCCTCCCGAGGCGTCCTGTGATGCAGGGCCAAAGCGGCAGGGGAATGACAGGAATGACTGAGCACGTGTCTGGTTGGGCAAGAGCCTCCTCCTGCCCATTCCGGAGACAAGTCTGCCTCTATAAAAGGCCAGCTGGCCTCCGGTACCTCATCCGCTCCAACTCCTTCAGGGCCTGTGCGTGCTCCCGTGTGTGTCTAGGGTGAGTGGCCCGTTGGCAGACCGCAGGGGTCTGAGCAGGACAGGGAGAAGATGAGAGGTGGGGGTGAGAGCTGAACAGTGGGAATGGGAGGCAGGAGGGAATCTGAGCAAACGGGGTTGTGGGGTTTCTACCATGCAGACAGGAGCAGCACTCCATCTGCCGTAAACCTCTAGACTCTTTGGTGTCCCTGACGCTAGCACGTATGAGCTGGAGTAGGTATCTATGTGGACCTTTACCAACCCCTTCAGGGGACTCTACACTGGGAGCTTGAAAGCAGCCATGCCGGGAATGTATACAACATATCAATCGTCATAGGCTTCAAAACAGTTTTTTTCCTGGAGTGTTCACTGGAAACATTTTCCACAGGACCTCTGAGTGCGTCCCACAGCACCTAGACAGGGGCTTCTGGTGGCAGTAAGAGAACAGGCCCTGAAATGGGTGGAGAGGATTTCTGCAGGCCTGTGAGGATGGAGCCATCCTGGATTATCGAGACAGAATAAGATCGTTGAATTGATTTTTTGTCTCTACACACTATCAGCTATGGGAATATTTGAGGTTGTTTTACACAATTGAAGTGAATGTATTTGCTAACGTTAGTCCTTCGTGTTTATACAAGAAGTATGATCTGTAGTTTATAATACTTACAGGGGTACGTTATTCTCTTTTAGGTGGACTTGCTGAACTCTTTCTAAGATGTCCTGCCAGCAAAACCAGCAGCAGTGTCGGCCCCCTCCCAAGTGTCCCCCCAAGTGTACCCCAAAATGCCCCCCTAAGTGCCCTCCAAAGTGCCCACCCCAGTGCCCAGCACCCTGCCCTCCTCCGGTCTCTTCCTGCTGTGGCTCCAGCTCCGGGGGCTGCTGTGGCTCCAGTGGGGGCTGCTGCAGCTCTGGGGGTGGGGGCTGCTGCCTGAGCCACCACAGGCCCCGTCTCTTCCACCACCGCCGCAGGCACCAGGCCCCTGACTGCTGTGAGTGTGAGCCCAGTGGGGGCTCTGGCTGCTGCCATGGCTCTGGGGGCTGCTGCTGAGCTGGGCCAGGAGGAGCTCCTGGGAAAAAAGACGGCCCAGAACCCACTACCTCCTGAGGTTCTCCTCGTTCCACTCCCTCTCATCCAATTCATGGATTCACAAGGATAATGAAGATTCGCTATCCAGAGATTCCCATGAAGATCCTGGTACTTCACTCTGCACCCTAAAGCCTCAGCTTGGATCTAAGTCTCCCTTTCCACTTTATTCCCTAGTGTAATAAAACTCTGATGTTCGCCTCAGCACGTCCGTTGATCATTTTCTATGTCTGGTGTCTTTCAAAGTCTCCAGACGTCAGAGACTCAAGGCAGGCCCTTCATGGTGCAAAGAT
>PVLD010029501.1:0-17988 GCA_004027595.1 Dinomys branickii
AAAAAAAAAACACCGCTTGTTGCTGCTTTACATATTGTTATCTTCGAAGTGTGTGTTCAGGCTAACACATACAGATATACACTATTAATCTAATATCCTGTCTTCGATTATTGCTTAGCATTAAGTGATATAATACAATAGTAGAACCATGTTAGCCCCTGAAGAGGTCATTCTTGTCTTTGCATTAGAGACTCAGTCTTTTCCCAGAGGTAGAGAAAGCTTGGTTCCATGCTTAATTATGATTCCTCAACTGGAAGGCATCTTTCTTATTATAATGTCATTACTAATCTTGGGATTCCTGCTAATAGGGCAGCTAAGAGCAGAGAGAACCCAGAGAGTCCTGGGCAAAAGCCTTGAACTCTATTCAGTCATATTCCTATTATGCCTTTGTCCATTCCTTTCCCAACTCCTGCAGTTGGTTCTGCTCTGTGCACTGTCTTCTTGTCATGTCCCTGAATCTCTAATCCATATGGCTGACCAGTATACTGGCTCTTGAATTCACTGATTTTATTTCTGTTCTTATTTCTACCACCTCACTTTGATTTCTTCCCTCCCATACAAATGGCTCACACTCTAAGAATATTTTACATTAAATCAAAATAAGTACTTTAGTACATTATTATAATATCCCCATGTATTCAGCACTCCTTTGTATCTGGCAGAATCCTACATGATTTAAATGCCTTCCTTATAGCACTTAATTTTCATAACAGTCATATGAGGATAGCCCCAGGGTAGCCTCTTTATCATAAAGGAAAACTAAATTTCATAAAAGTCACTCTCCAGACTAGGATGTGGAGAAAGAACCCTGGTACACTCCTGATGGGAATGCAAACTGGTAGATGCACTATGGAAAACAATAGGGATATTCCTCAAACTATTAAAAATGGAACCACAATATAATCCAGCAATCTTACTTGTGAATACAATAGCAAAAGAATTTAAAACAAAATCAGATAGATTTTTCTCAGATTTGAAGAGGATCAAGAGGGAAGGAAGCACAGAGGAAAGGAAAGGAAAGGAGATTTTTAAAAAGGAGATTTGGATGACATAGGTACATACACTAAATCCACACAAGGAATGTAAACATTATGTGCAGCAAATATGTACTAATAAAAACATGAAAGAAATAAAAATTACTGTATCAGAAAGGTAGCTGGATTCCCATGTTCACCACTTCACCATAGCAATTATTCACAGTAGCAAATTTAGGAATTAGGTTGAAAAAAAAGCCAAATGTCCACTTATGTATAAAGAGGTTAAATACTGTGTGTGTGTGTGTGTGTGTGTGTGTGTGTGTGTGTGTGTGTTACAGGGCTTTTATTGATCCCTAAAAAAGAAAAATACTGCCATCTGAAAGAATGTGAATAAACCTGGAGGACATTTTGCTAAGGGAAGTAATCCAGGAACACAAACTCCATAATCTAATTCGTATGTAGCATCTGAAAACATCAAACTCCTATTAGTAGAGAGTAGAATGGTAGTCAGAGATTGGGAGTGGGGAACAGAAAGTCAGAAAATACAGTTTCCGTCAGGCAAGATAAATTCTAGAGATCTGAGGTACAGCAGAGTTTCCATAATTAACAGTACTGTATTGTGTACTTAAAATTTGCTAAAAGCGATAATCCTATGCTGTATTATTATCACACTCACAAAATGTAAGGATGCAGAAAGAGACTTTGAGAGGCAATGGATACATTCATGGCCTTAACAGTGGCACTGGTCTCACAGGTGTATATATCTCTCTAAACTCATGGAGTTGTACATATTAGATTTTGCAGTATTCCATACATCAACAACCAAACTCAGCAAGGGGCCTCTGAGGGAAGAGGAAAGGAGGGAGTTTGAGCTCTGTCCTTCCGCCAGGTCCTCCTTCTTATTCACTAGATACAATGACCTTAAGAGTCTGTGCGAATAAATATTTCAGGCACTTTCTGAGAGAAGAAATCCGAATAGAAGAAGCAGTTAGCTCCCCTTGGGGAGTGTGAGAGCTCTGATACGGAAAAGGTCACCCGAAGATGGAGCAGGAGAAAGGTTTCTCCATTATGTCGACCCAGATCAGTCCTGCTTTCTCACAGGCATGACTCAGGCAGGCTGTATAAGAATTTGATTTATGAAACTAAAACTGGCCATAATCCTATCCATGTGGACCTACCTGGCCCCACTGTAAAAAATCCAAAAATAAAGCTCAAAACCTGTGCAGAAAATGCTACACTTAGTTTAAAGGTAGAAGCATCTTAGATTTTCAGGATCAAATGAATGACAGGCTTTTCCCCTAATTGAAATTATACATCCTTTTCTGTGCAGTAATAATGTAGCCAAGGTCTTTAATCATGACATTATTTGCCTTTAGAACTGACAACCTAATACTTATATGAAAAATTCTACCCGTAAGAGCTCATTCAGTCCAAAACTTCTGCCAAATAATTTTACAAGTTTAAAGGGAGGGAGAAAATGTTCACAGGAATTTTTTTCTATTTTGCTTCTTAAAATCAGTTGTTTTTTTAAAAATATGGCTCAAACTGCCATCGTTCACTAAATTAATTCTGAACACACTGCCAAAAAATGTTAAACACCCAAAGGATTAGGGAGCCAAATGTGTTCTTTCCTCTTCTAGAACTAAATCCATTAACATCAAATGTATCACTATTATTTGAACTAAAATCATTGACACTAAAAAGTAAAATCAGACATCAACAAATTGTGCAGGTCAAGGCAATTCAATCTTTAACAACTACATAATTTAAATTCCTTCCTAAATAGACATAGTACTTCTGACAAGTCACTGTACCTTAATGGCAATCACAATCCTACTCTAAGTCATGATGTACCTACCATACTTCTTCAGAAAGGCAGTAAAATTGAAGTTATATATAAAACTGCTTTGAAAATGCTACTGAAACATAATGTTATCTGTTATAAAAATCAAAGTAAACCTTTTAGTTCTAGTTTTTGAAATATCCATTAACAACATCTTAAATGCCCCAATTTTATAGCATGGCAAGTTGCTACACATTCTACTATTACACAGTACGATCAAATATACTTTCAGCCAAACTCAATAAGTATTTCCAGCGGCTAATGTATGCCTTAAATCCATAACAGAATCCACCACTCATTTTGACATACTTGTTTTACTTCATTAAAGTCTCGTCTGCTACAAAACAGGGTTGAAAACTGTACCCAGAGGCCAGAAAGCTTTTAAAACTAGAAAAGACAGATAATAACTAACTTTTATGAAGTGATATGGTCAGAGTTCTTTGCACATTAAGTCCTTTCTTCCTCACAATGACTGAATAGGTACTATTGCCCAAAAATTAAAAATAAAGAAACTGAGGTACAAATGTTCACACAATATGTAAGTCAACTTTCCACCACTATGACAAAATACCTGATGTAAATAAACTTTAAAATCCTAGGGCCTTCACAGTGGGCTTCATCCGTGGAACCACTCCCCTTTTAGAGAAAGGACTTGGTTGCTAAGTTGCCCAGTCTGGATTTCAACCTGTGACCCTCCTGTCAAATGCTGCCAGAGTGCTGGGACTACAGGCATGTGCCACCACACCCAGCCAGGAGGAAATATTTTCTTTGGCTCAATTTCAGAGGTATCAATCCAGGGCTGCCTGGCTCCTCCGTTCTCTTCTGCCAGCACCAAAGCAGAAACATCAGGTGGAAGGGCATGCCAGAGAAAGGATGTTTACCTCGTGTCAACCAGAAGCCAAAAGAGAGAGGTGAAGGGGCCTAGATACAAAGTTTCCCATCCTGGGCATTCCCCCAAGTCCTCTAACTGGGTCTGACCTCCCAGCAGCCCATTCAGCTGTGAACTTTTCAATGGATTAATCCATTGCTGTGGTTAGTACCTCATGACGCAAGCATTTTCCAAAAGCCAACTGTGAACATATGAGACTTTTGGGGGGAGACTTTCTTTTGATATCAGGAATTGAACTCATGACCTCACACTTACCAGGCAGGCCCTATGCCACTGAGCTATATCCCTGACCCAGGGAGACATTTTTTATCCTAACCACAGCAGCTAAAAGTGGATGTGGGCAAGTTATTAAAAGATAAGATGGCATAATCAAGCAATATTACTTATATTTACAATAAAGGAAGACAGTCATTTTTGTCCTTTAGTTTCTCTCTTAACACAGATCAGGGTTGTGCAGAAATGTGGGCTTAGGATTGTCTTCTGGTTCAGAATAGCACATTTGTCCCTCACATCTGTAAGGAAGGAATCGGTGCAAGCCTGGCTGTTTCTATGAGGGGAAGACTAATGGAAAGGAGCTCCTTTCTTAGTGAAAAGTGCTCCTTAGACAGCCTGAGGCTAGTTGTCCATCTACTAATGGGAACTATACTTAATAAATCTAAACTACTGAGAGAATTAGTTTTGAGTTACTGAGAAAGGAAGTAGCAAGGGCTTTTATCAAAAGGAAATGGAGGGTGAGTTTATAGGGTGTGTGTGTGTGTGTGTGTGTGTGTGTGAGAGAGAGAGAGAGAGAGAGAGAGAGAGAGAGAGAGAGAGAGAGATGGAAATAATCTGAAATAATCACAGTCAGTAGGAAGACTTTGTGTTAGAGCATTAGGGTGACAGTAAGAAGAGACACCAGAAAAGAAAGAAAAAAGAGGACTGATACTTCTGGCACTAACTGGAAGGAGTTGGAGTCTGAGTACACTTTTAACCCAGTTGCATCCTAACCTCATAATCATTAGGATCATAGTTAATTTGCTGCCCTAGACAGCCATCTTGACCTCAGTATCCTCAACACTTTCCCCAACAACCAAGACTTCTCTGAACTGAGAGAACAACCCCCTCATTAAAAGCTAGGTGAGCAGATACTAACAATGTTAGTACCTGGGGTTGTATTTCAAATAAAACGAGAAAAAAATGTAAAGACTTTTGAAAGAGAGAAAAAAGTGTCCTTAAAATCCAGGGTGAAAAATTAATGGGTACATATTTAAAAGAACCTCTTGTACATGAAGCCAACTATATTTGACCTGAATCTACGGAAATTCAGGTCAGTGTGAAAGGCAAAGAATTCTGTAACACAGGCAATGTAAGTTTGATGAGAAAAATCATTTTCCAGAAATTATACTTGGGGTTTCCTTCAGAAAAGCAAATAGATATAAAAATATCCAAATTTATTATTCATCCTCCTGGTCATATTTAATCAATTTGTGCTGTTATAAAATAAAAATATCAAACACTGGGTCATTTATAAAGAAAATTCATTTCTCACAGCTCTTGATGCTTGGAAGTCTAAAATCCAGGGCATCTGCATTTGGTGTCTGGTGAAGAGGGTCTGGTCCTTGTCTCTTTCCAAGATGGGATGTTGCTGTGACATCCTCCACAGAGCAGAGCGCTGCATCCTCACATGACAGAAAGGACGGGGGGACAAAATACCACTTCCTTCCACCTCTAGCCCTTTTATAAGGATACTTGCTAACCACATTCTTTAGGGCAATGCTCCCACATCTTGCTCAGCTCCCAAGACCAGACTTAGTACCACTGCACTGAGGATTGAGTGGCAGCATGAATTTCGGAGGCACGCATCATTCAAATCACCAGACACAGCCTGAATCCTTCTGAGTTCTCTAAGTATCAGGGCCCTCCACCTTAGTCACAACGCTGCTCTTCCACACGGCCAAGATATATGAAAAGAAGTACAAGTCCGATGCTAATGTGGTATGGCCTTCCCCCATCAAAAACTTTGGAAAATTCAGCTCAAACAAGCTGAATTTTTTTGAAGAATGTGAAGAGGGCAGAAATACTACAAGTGTGGAGCCATCTTTAACTTATTTGCTGATATGTGGAATGGGCTTGCCCGACTAATTTCTCTTCATTTCCCAGGACTTGTCTCAGAAGTCAGTCTTTCCAATTCCCCTCCTCTGATGCATGAATCAATGGCTATTCACGCCCTAACATAGGAGCCTGAGCTAACTCTTCCTGCAGTGCCCAGTTCACCTAGATTACCTACCTGCATTGCAAATACTTGTCTTCTAACCTATCTCCCCAACAACCTCCAAGTCAGGTAAGACAGGCTAAACCTCACCTGATCCTCACTGCATCTTGAGTACCTAACACAGTGCTCAGCACACAGTGCTTAAGAGACGTTTGTAGAATGGCAGTGGGTAGAGAAAGGTGGAAAAACCTGAAATGCAATTGGCATAGTGCAGTCCCATGAGTAGCCTACTTAGCGATTTTATTCCCCCAAACGGAACCCCCTAACCAGTGAAGACAGCCTCAGGCAAAGTGGTTCTATCTGAATCAGTTAACAGTTATAAAGTTCAGTATCAAACTTCAAATAATGAAAATATCAGGTAATGTGGGAAATAAGTTCAAGAACAAAATTGCTGCTGCCACAGTCGTTGGCTTGCAGCATGGTTAGGATAACAAACATTACAGCAGTAACGATGGTTTACTCAGGTTAACAGGTATCTATTTACCTTATGCTATGTCAAAAGTCAGAAATATACCTGTCCACAAACTTCCTGAGTGCACAGCACTTAGCTCCCTCATGCATTTTCACCTTCAAGGTATATCAGCTTGCTGTGTAACCTAGAAGAACATCATTCATGCCTTCTATAATTATTTATTTGCATGCATACGTTAGAGGTCCCATGCTATGAAAATAGTATTGAACGATTTAACGATTCAGAGCACAAATTCTTGAACCAATAAAAAGTTGGTTTGAGCCAGGCATGGTGGTCTGCGCCTGTAATCCCAGCACCCAGAAGGTTGAGTGAGGCCGGAGAATCACTGCTAGTTTGAGATCAGCCTGGTCTACACAGTAAGTTCAAGGCCAGCCTGAACTACACAGTGAGACCTTGTCTCAAAAGAAAAGTGGTTTCAGTACTGTTTCCAGCACTGTCTCAGTGTCTCTAAGGCTATTATCAAACCTCTCTGCCCCTCAGTTTTTATATCTATAAAATGGGACAAGTAACCCCTGCCTCACAGACAAGTTCACAGTATATTTTGGGTACTGAACGCAGCCTTACTGTAGATGTAAGGGAAGTAATAAATAAAATGCAGAGTGCAAGCGCTTGGCTCAAAGTTACAGCTGGTAATTCTTACCTGGTATTACTGTGCCAAAATGAATCACGTATGGACCCTTTCCTCAAAGAGCCTACAGTAGAGAATGGGAAATAATACCAGGGTGGATAGAAAGAAAAGCACTCACATCAACTGTCAGAGCAGATAAGGAACAACTGGACCTGGGAAGAAAGTGACCATTTCCAGGAAGGAATACTACCTGGTAGCTTCTCATCTGTCATGAGAAACATTTCTGAGATAAATCATATTAAAAGGAGGTTAAGTGACAGTTCAGGGGCTGCCAAAACCAAAGTTCAAAATCTTAGAGGGAAGAATTAATTATTGTAAATGTCCACACTCAGCACAAACTTTTAATGCAGGAGTTATCTGTGTCACATCTTCATGTCTACAAAACAGCTAATGGTGCAGCAGAACTCACCCAAATACAGTTTGGTTAAAACGTCATTCATTCTTATTCAGGACCTATCATGTCTCTTATGTATAAAACTCTCCATAGAAAAAGATTAGTCCTCTCCCAGTAAAATTCTTCTCCAGGAGAGAAGGGAAAGGGACAAAAGAAATCAGGATGCCCAGCTTAGATGTGAAGCCATTGAATCTGTTTTAGAATATTCTCAACTCCCTGGAGAAAAGATTTCTGACTATGACAGCAGAACCCTGCATACTCAAAGAGGTAGCTTATGTTTAAACTATAGCTCATGCAAGTTGGCTTCTTAGGACTTTTACGTATGGACTTTATGACTAATTTCAGCAGAAGGTGGAAAGATATGGCTCTATTTTCACGCTCCTCAGCATGTAACTTTTTGTGTTACTGAAATATAAGCAACATTTTTGATTGAATGATAAAAATATTCTTCACAGCAACCGTTCTTAATAATATACTTAGGGGTAGCCACTTCATTACCGGATAATTTTCAGATCATTGGAGCAAATACTCTGCCCTTGTGGGATAAATTTATGGCAATAATTTAAGCGAAAAGAATAAGAACGCTTTCTTCAAGTTATCAGAGGGCAATGTGCAGAATTAGCTAATGCATTAACTGAACACAAATGTACTTTTAAAAAGTAAACGGTGGCACCATGAAATCTATAGCTAATTCCGGAACATGGAACCAGGAAGGAACTGGATGGAAGGTCCCACCATCTCCTTTTATAAGTTTGGACAATGAGAAACAAAATTATCTTCATAGGCTAACAGAGATAACAGAAGCAATGAGGACTACTATGGGTCTCTCAATGCTTATTTCAAAGTTTCTTTAATCATAGTGTAGTGGTTGATTGATTATGTCAACTTGAGAAGTTTAGAAGCTTAACTAAACTTGCCTCAGCAATTGGCTCAGCAACTCTACACCCTAGGGTGGGTCATCACCTAGATGACATAAAAGGGAAGTGAGGAAGGACAAGGAACTTCCGTTCCTTTTAGAAGAGCTCCGGTCTTCACCATCAGCGTGGACTTCGTCTCCCGGCTTCTAGTGCAGACTCTTCGGCTTCTGCCTTGGATCCTTCAGCCTTCCGTTGCAGACCCATCGGCCTCTGGTACGGACTTGCACAGAACTCTGCCGGGAGCTCCAGACCCTGGACTGATCCCTTCAGTCTGCAGTGTGCAGACACCCTCTGCACGCTTCCTCATGTGTCTCTTTGGCTGTCCGTCCTAAGCCAATCTTGTAATTTCTTATACATTTATACATCTTGTGTTGTATCTCTTTCTCTACTAAAACCCTGAGCAATACACATAGCATCCTCTAACTAGAGCACAGATTTGGTTCTGAAAATCTTAATTAACTGAAATATTTGAAAAATGCAGACCAGATAATTGAATCTTCTAGTTAAATGGGTTTCGAATGAAAACTAATCTTAACTCATTCACAATTTTACAATGGATAAAGAAGCAAGATTTCAATGCCAAGTCCTACTCTGGCTCTGATCAGCCACCTTGGCTGACAGCACGTCTCCTCCACTCCACCCGACAAGTATTTGTCCACTTTCACCCCAAACCCATTCTTCAGACATGCTTTTCCTACCTTCAGACTAATGGAGTTTCTCCCAATTCTGTTATTATCTCTGCTCCTAAGATTAAACCTTGGCAGATTTTTAATTAGTCATTTCAAATGTGTTTTCCTCCCACTAGACCATTACTTCTTAGACTAAACCATATATAGGAATCACCTGGATAACTTGACAAAATACAGATTGCTAAATCCTACCTCTGAAGTTTTTGATTCAGTTATCTCTGGGGTGGGGCCTGCGAATTTGTATTTCTAACATGCTCCCAGATGACGCTGGTAGCCTAGGGGCCACACTTTGAAAACTCCTCAGCGAGATGACACAACCCATGAAGCAAAGGGCCATGTCTGTATTACTGTTCCAAGCTTCATAAGTGGTACATACCTGCCACAAATGAAGTAGATTGTAAAAGAATATGTAAGTCATCTGTGGTGGCACACACTTTGTCATTCCTGACATGAGAGAGGCTGAGGTAGGAGGATCCCAAGTTGGAGTATTGCTTGGACAACTTAGTGGAACCCTACCTCAAAATAAAAATAAATACATAGGTCTAAGAGTGTAGCTCAGTGGTAGAGGGCCTCGTATGATGTAGATCTCCAATGTTCCCCAGAAGTTGCACCTGAGGACATAGGCTTTGGGGAAGATGATTGGATCATGATCCAAATAAACCTGTCCTCCACTGAGTTGCAGGTGCCAAGGATTCTACCCCTGCATTGGGAAGAAAGCATAGTGCCTATAGGTTCAACCCTTCATACTACAAAAAATAAAGTAATTTGAGATGGTCATTGTGGCATATAGCTCTAATCCTGGTCTTAGGCAAGAGGCTGAGACAGAAGGATCACAAGTTCAAGTTTCATCTGGGAAATGTAGTGAAACCCTTGTACCTCAGTGGTACAGAACTCCCACCTGGTCCCCAGTACCACAAAATAAAAGTACTTGATAAGTGAATGATTTTCTTCTCTAGAACAAAATATTTGGATTCAAAATAACTGCAGTATAACATTAAGGAAAGTTTGGTGAAGGGTACACAGAAACTCTCCATAGTATCTTTGAATTTTTTCTATAACTCAAAAATTATCCCAAAATAAATGTTGTATACACACACATAGTCAAGCAGGACTTTAGGACATATCCTGGCTTTTAAAATTTCAATCTCTAACAGAAATTGATGGAACTTTTCCTTGGTCTTCTCTTGCTGAGGAATGCAGTATGTAATCAAGTCCTAAGCAACTGAGCATTCAGGGTTGGCTGGCTTCTAATAAATAGCTGCATCAGTCTTTTACCTGTAATTGTGGCAGACCCTCCTGACTCCAACTCCCCTGGACCGAATGAAGAACAGATGCGCACCAAGATGATGCTTTTCATTATTCAGTGGAAGTACCCTAATCATCAGTAAATTACTTCCTGAGTGCCATTTGTGAGCATGCAGAGCCTGCCTTATGCACCAGATGAGACAGCAAGCACCTGTTGAATGGATGACTTACAGCTTCTGAGAATTGTTCTTGGTCCCCAAATATCCCTATCCCCTCCCATTCCAACTTGCCACTGGGCTGAAGTGTCCATCCTGAGGAAAATCACCCTTAGCTTTCAAGTCTTGTCTTTCCCCAAGACTCTTCTTAAAATGCCAATATGGTAGCACTTTCACACATTATTTATCATTTTAGGTCCAGATGGGATTCATTTATCAGACTGCTTTTCTGTACAACAGCCAGCCTAACGATGCATAAGGAAGCTATGTTTGGAAAGCAAAACTGCAAGAGATGTACCTGGGCAGGGACACAGAGAGGAGCAGGGTCCTGGGGGAGAAGCCAGCCAAAGTCCCACAGGGAAAGCGAAGCAAGTGGCTACAGGATATACACCTACTTGTTGGCCAGCCCTGGGAAGCACTATGTGTTTTCATGGACTCTCCTATATAAAGAAGATACAATCATTCCCTCCACTTTTTGTCTACTTTTGTAGATGAGAAACCGAGGCATAGAAAAGTGAAGTCGTGCACAGGCTGACAGAGTACACCTATTGTCTCAGCTGCTCAGGAGGCTGAGACCAAAGGATTATAAATTTAGCAATACTTTCCTGGACAATTTAGTGAGACCCTGTGTTATGGTTGATACATTGTGTCAACTTGGGGAGTCCAGAGGTTTAGCTGAGTGATTCAGGAAGAAGCTAAGGTACTTACTTTGTATACATCCTGAGCCTGTGGAAGAGGAGGGCATGCAAACTGTGTGAGAGCTACATGACCCCTGGGTGGGGGTAGCCTGTTTACAATGTAAAGGAAGTTGAAAGGCTGCTTGCCGCCATTCCTCCCTTTTGCTGGTTATTTTTGCTGTGCTCTGCTGCCATGAACAGTTTGCCCTCTACCATGTGCCACTGTGCCTCAAAACCGGCCAAGTATGGACTGAAACCTCCACAAGCTGTAAGCTAAATAAACCTTTCCTTCCTTCATTTTGGGCATTGGGTATTTTGTCTCAGCAACGAGAGAAAAGTAACCAAGACACCCTGCCTTGCAATAAATTTTTTAAGGGGCAATGGGATATAGCTCAGTGCTAGAGCTCCTCGCCTAGCATGTTCATGACCCTGAGTTCAATCTACAATAGCCAAACATACAAAAGTGGAGTGATTTGTCCAAGCTATTACATTAGGCAAGAGGCACACGTTGGGTTTAAACTTGGGGTCATCACCACAAACTATGGGGTTATCTTAGCTAACTGCAATGAATATGGGTCAGGACTGATAATGTTAAAAGCATGGTCTCAGCAAACCTGGCTGTCTCTTTCTGGCTGCAAGTCCTTACAAATTCATAAATGATTGCTAGGCATAGAGAGTAGAGAACCTGCTACCTATGTAATAAACACAACATCATTGCTAGCTTTTATTATTTTTAATGCAAAACATAACTGTCAGCATCAGTTGTTAATTTTATTCAATCATGTATTTCTGAATGTCCATCAATGGATGAATGGGTTTCATTCATCAATGTGATCTATACTTTAAAAAGGACAAAGTTTTGTCATTTGCAACAAGATGGATAAACCTAGAGGCTATTGCATTAAGTGAAGTAAGTCAGCCCCATAACCACAAACACTGCATAATTTCACTCATATGTTGTAAAAAAAAAAGTTGATCTCAAAGAAGAAGCGAGTAAAAGAATGGTTACCAGAGGGTAAAGAAAATATACAAGGAGACGGGAAGAAGCTGGTCCATGAGCCCTATGTTGCACTTAGGAAAAATAAGTTTGGTGGTCATGTTGCACAGTAGGATGACTACAGTTTTTAACAATAATTTCATGCACTCAAAATAGCTAAAAGAGAGGATTTTGAATGTTTCCCCACACAACGATAAAAGCTTAAAGTAGCTGTGTGCAGCAGGGCACAAACATAAGCCCATTGTTATGAGATGCAGAGGCAGGAGGATTGTAAATTCAAACCCAGCCAGAGAAACTTAGCAACTGTATCAAAAACTTTAAAAAGGGGTTGGGAATGTAGTTCAGTGCAAAAACCCAATGTTCAATTCCTAGTACCAGTGGGGGATAGATGGGTTAAAGTTATAGATAAAATTGACTTGATTTGATCATTATACAATAGACACAGTATGAAAAAATCAGTTTGTACCACACAAATTTATACAGCTGTTGTGACAATTAAAAAGGAATTTTTTACCTGGGTACTGTGGCACTGTAGCACACATCTGTAATTCCAGCTGAGGCAGGAGTAAGACCAAAAGTAGCCTGGGCAACTTTGGAAGACACTGTCCAAAATAAATAAAGGATTCATGATCTGGCTCAGTGGTAGAGTGCTTGTCTAGCATGCATGAGACCTTAGGTTTAATCTCTAGCACCAAAATTAATTAATTAATTAAATTCATTTATCTTCTAGGAATAAAGGACAGATCAAGTAAAAAGTCTCCAACCTCAGTTAAAATAGTAGGGGGAACAGTTAATAAACAACCATAAATAAGGAAAACAGGGTCCCTGCAGGGGGTGATGCATGCTAGGAAGAAAATAAACAATACTGGAGACAGGAGAAGCACTTTTGGAAAGGTGGCTAGAGAAGGTCTCTCTCAGGAACCCGTATGCTGAAATGTGACTGAGCAAGGAAGGGGCCGGTGAGGAGGAGGACTTCTGGGAAGATGGTGACCAGGTGAGCAGCAGAGAGAAATCCTCCCAGCTCGAGACAGGCTTGGCGCCTGTGGGAGCCAGGTCTGCGGCTGTGAAATTCCAACTGAAAGTGTTGCTCTGCGCTGCCCGAGCTGCAGCTGGGCGGCTCAATTTGCCGTGGTGAGGAGCAGGCGGCCCAGAGAGCTGGGCACCCAAGGCGCTCGGCGCGGCCCACAGGCGGCAGCTCAGCCCAGTCCAAGCACCCTGAGGGCACCCACAGCGGGACGGATCCTCCCATCTCCCGACCCTGCGCAGCTCGCCAGTGGCTGTGGCCAGAAATTGGCTTTTTGGTGGCTGTGGAGTGGGGCGGACTCAGAGCCCATGCTCCTCAGACAGGCTGTGCTCATCTGGGCTGTGGACCGGGGTCCCGCTCAGGTCCCCATCCCTGCAGCCGGTACCCTCCTTGGCCTGGGCACAGGCACAGCAGTGGCTTGGTCAGCGGCTCCTGCCAGAGTGCCAAGGAGGCAGAGAAGCGATGGGGAGCGGCAGATCATGGGTGAAGCACGAAATATTAGCACTTTCGGACTCTCCAGCCCGCACAGGTACAGAAACGGGTGAGCTGATTGTGCATCGCAACCGGATCTCTGAGTCATGGAGAAGCTGGACCCAGGTAGGTACACCTGAGTGGCCCTCCTGCCTGCACAATCCCAGGGACAGGTGAGTTGTTTGGGCACCCCGACCGGATTTCTGAGTCGGGGAGAAGCTCCACCCAGCGAGGGACATCCAAGCGGCCCTACTGCCTGCACGAACCCGGGGATGGGAGAGCTGGTTGGGCACCCAGACCGGATTTTTGAGTGGGGGAGGAGCTCCACCCAGGGAGGAAAACCTGAGCGACCCCCTGCCTGCACAATCCCTGGGGCGGTGAGCTGTTAATACGCCCGAGCCAGGTCTCTAGGTAGGGAGTAGCTCGGCCCACAAAGCAGCATCTGAGCAGCCTATTGAGTGGAACTCTCAGCAGAAAGCATAAGGGACATTCTCCCGAAGAGAAGGAGTCATTGGAGCAGCCTATGCAACAGACCTTTGCCTGGTGAACTGCCTGGGTAATTTAGAGCTTAATAATTTGAATCTGATACCCAAAAATGGGAAGACAGAAAAACAAAACGCAGTCTCAGAACTCAACCCCACCCAGAACAAGTCCTGGATGTGAGGATACAGGGGAACTAGGAAGCCACATACCTGCAAGTTCAGAAATGATTGCATCCAAAATAAAGAAACAACTCCATCAGGCCATAAAAGAGCTTAAAGCAGAAATAAGCCACATACCTGCAATGATCTCTCAGACAAAAAATGAACTGAAAACTATAATGGAAGAAATGTTCCGTACACATAGAGAAGAAATAGATAAAAGATTAGAATAAAATAGGAAACAAATAGAAACGTTACAAGAGCAATTTAGGAATGAATTACCAAGAATGAAACAGGTCCAAAGAGATTGCCAGGAATTGAAAACTTGCATTGAAACCTTGCAAAACCGCTTAAATGAAACTGAAGATAGAATTTCAGACCTTGAAGACAGCACGGCAGCTTATGAGCAAGAAAGGAAGGATCTCATAAAATCATCAAAGACCCAAGAAAAATCAATCGAACAGCTGGAAGATGAAGCAAAATGAAATAATATTGAAGTAATAGGAGTCAGTGAAACAGCAGGAGACCACACAAATGATATAAAAAGAATATTTGCTGAAATAATAGCAGAAAATTTTCCAAACAAGGTAAAAGATACTGAGGTACAGTTAATCGAGGCATATAGAACCCCAACGATCCATAACCCAAAGAAAAACACACACAGACGAATAATAGTCAAGATCACAGACATCCAGCAAAAGAACACAATATTAAACACTGCTAGAGAAAAGAAACAGATCACCTATAAAGGAAAGTGCATCAGAATCACAGCAGACTTCTCAACGGAAACCATGAAATTAAGAAGAGCTTGGAGTGAGATATTACAGATTCTGAGACAAAACAGCCTCCAACCCAGACTGATGTATCCTGCAAAACTATCCTTCAAATTTAATGGAGAAATAAAATATTTCCACGACAAAGAACAACTGAAGAACTTCATGAGTGCCAAACCAGCATTACAAGAAACACGAAAAGATATTCCAGACAGAGAAAAAAATGACCACAATCTCAAGAACAAGAATACAAAGAAATCCTCAAAAAGATAGCAAAAGTAGGAAAACAAGAACTAAATAACATGACTAGAATGAGCCAACATATAACTATGATAACAATTAATGTAAATGGCCTCAATTCACCAGTCAAAAGGAAAAGCTTGGCAGAGTGGATTAAGGAACACAATCCGACCATATGCTGTATACAGGAAACACATTTTACTCAAAAGGACATCCACAGGCTGAAAGTTAAAGGATGGAAAACAATTCTCCATGCAACAGGTCCCCAGAAAAAAGCAGGGGTAGCTATTATGTTTGCAGACAATGTAAACTTCAAACCAAAAACAATCAAAAGAGATAAAGAAGGCCATTACATACTAGTTAGGGGAAAGCTGCAAGAGAGAGAGATAACAATCCTAAACACTTATGCACCAAACAATGGAGCACCAAACTTTACAAGTCAAGTTTTAACAGATGTGAAAAATCAACTAACTAATAACACTATTTTAATGGGGGACCTAAACACCCCTCTGACGCAGAGACAGGTCAACTGGACAGAAACTCAGCAAAGAAATAACAGACCTGAACCAAAAGTGTGAACAAATGAACCTAGTGGATGTATACAGTGTTCCACCCCACAACATCAGAATATACATTTTTCTCAGCTGCACATGGGTCTTTCTCTAAAATTCACCACATTCTAGCCCATAGAGCATATCTACCTAAATGCAAAAGAATTGAAGTTATGCCATGCATATTATCTGACCACAGTGCAATGAAACTGGAAATTAATGACAAAGGGAACTCCAAAAACCGTATAAACACTTGGAAATTAGAGACAACAACCTCCTGAATAACCAATGGGTCACACAAGAAGCTAAAAAAGAAATTTAAAAATACCTACAAATAAATGAAAATGCAAGTACAACCTACCGGAATCTGTGGGATGCAATGAAAGCAGTCCTCAGAGGGAAATTTATAGCAATGAACTCATATATAAAGAAAACAGAAAGAGAGCAAAAAAATAGCCTAATGCTACACCTCAAACTCTTAGAAAAAGAGCAACAAGCCAAAACAAAAGCCCAAAGAAGGGAGGAGATTATAAAACTCAGGGCAGAAATTAATGCAATTGAGATGAAGAAAACTCTACCAAAAATAAGTGAATCAAAGAGTTGGTTCTTTAAGAGAATAAATAAAACTGATAAACCCCTAGCCAAACTTATCAAAAAAAGAAGGGAAAGAACTCAAATTCATGCAATAAGGAATGAAAAGGATGAAATCACCACAGATCCCACAGAAATCCAAGAGATCATTAATACCTACTTTGAAAATCTTTACTCCCACAGGATAGAAAATTCAGAAGAAATGGACAGATTCCTATAAAGGTACAAATTACAAAAGTTCAGTCAGGAAGACTCAAAAATCCTGAACAACCCAATATCAATTAACGAGATTGAAGATGTCATAAAAAACTTACCAACTAAGAAAAGCCCAGGCCCTGATGGATTCACAGCAGAATTCTACAAAACATTCAGAGAAGATCTAATGCCAACACTCCTTAAACTCTTCAATGAAATCGAAAAGGAAGCAACTCTCCCTAACACATTTCGGGAGGCAAGTATCATACTGATACCAAAACCAGAGAAGGACCCAACCAAGAAAGAGAACTATAAGCCAATCTCTCTTATGAACATAGATGCACAGATACTCAACAAAATACTAGCAAATAGAATACAGCGAATCATAATGAAAATTAAACACAATGACCAGGTAGGATTTATTCCAAGAATGCAGGGATGGTTCAATATTCACAAATCAATTAATATAATACATCATATCAATACACCCAAACACAAAAACCACATGATCATCTCGATAGATGCAGACAAGGCTTTCGATAAAGTCCAACAGGCGTTCAGGTTAAAAATCTTAGAAAAAATAGGAGTAGATGGCCTCTACCTCAATCTGATCAAAGCCATCTATGACAAACCAACAGCCAACATCATACTAAATGGACATAAACTGAAAACTTTCACTTTAAAGTCAGGAACAAGACAAGGATGTCCATTGTCACCACTCCTATTCAACATAGTTCTGGAAGCATTAGCCAGAGCAATCAGACAAGAGAGAAAAATAAAAGGAATAAGGATAGGAAAGGAAGAAGTTAAACTATCACTATTTGCAGATGGCATGATACTATACATGGAGGACCCCAAAAACTCCACAAGAAAACTCCTGGAATTAATTGACAAATTCGGCAGCATAGCTGGACACAAAGTCAACACCCAAAAATCAATAGCATTCCTATACACGAACAACAAACAGACTGAGAGAGAAATTGAGGAAACCATACCCTTTACAATAGCATCCAAGAAACTGAAATACTTAGGAATCAATCTAACAAAGAATGTGAAAGATTTATTCAGTGAAAACTACAGTACTCTGAAAAAGGAGATCGAATAGGACCTCAATAAATGGAAAAACATACCCTGCTCATGGTTAGGAAGAACTAACATTGTGAAAATGGCCATACTACCAAAACTGTTGTACAGATTCAATGCAATTCCCATTAAACTACCATTAGCATACCTCACAGATCTAGAGAAAATATGCCTCAAATTCATCTGGAACCAGAAGAGACCCAGAATAGCAAAAGCAATCCTGGG